>JAJQQW010001360.1:0-67889 GCA_025583905.1 Ia io | reverse complement strand
CTGAGAAGTGAGTGCGATACTGTTTACATTTATTATTCCCATCAAAATGAGTTGGTGTTTTTGGAAGAAAGTTGGTGAAACACTTAAAAATTCACTTTCATAGAGCTATATAACAGTTTGAAAGTATTTAAAAACACTATGAAATTAAAATGATAACTGGCTAGTGTTCAAAGTAGTAATAATGTACCTTTAAAGAGCTGGTATGATACCTGTATTAAAATGTTAAAACTCTCAGAGGTCAAAATAACAGACCAGGGGATGTGTAAGAGTGTTTCTAAAACACTCAGAATATGTTTTAGAACCTTAACATCTCTAATGAATGTTGAAATAACTGTATTCAAAGGGCTATGAAAGGTAGGATAGTCTTTCAAATGGTAACAATTCATATTTAACCCTTTGCACTTGCTTGCTTTTTTCTCGATTCCTTTATTCTACTCGGGATTTAATTTTTTAAGTACCCCAGATTTTACAAAGCGCGGCAGTAGAATAAAAAACTGGAGTTTCTTTTCATACAAACTTATTTATTTGGATTTTTTAATATTTCAAATAATTGATACATTCAAAGAGTAATTTTTAATCTCTATAATTTTTCATGGTGTGATATTTTTTGAAACATTCACCCACATGAAGACCGGGTTTACATTCACATGTTTAAATTCACTCAGAACGTGCCACTGCTAGGGAGCAAACCAATCATCCAACTAAACCCTGTGTCATGACAACATCTGTGATATGCTAATAGAAACCTAAACAAACCTAGGAGACGAAAAGATAAGGAAGGTTCTTTACCAAGGGAAGAGGATGCAAGCTCAAAAAGGCATGATGCAATGACTCATGCCTTGGACCCTCCTACTCCAGATTGCTGCCTATGCAAAAGATAAGCTTAGGTGGTGGCATCAGTTGAGATGGCATTTACATTTTACTTGTCCTTTCATGCTAATGAAAACAAGAAAAGATACTGGAAAAAAGAGACAAAAATCCCCCTTCCCCCCCCCCCCCCCCCGCGGTGAAACTACGTGTCGAGTGTGGCTCGACATACGAGCTGCTACCGATGCTAACCGTGTCAAGTCACACTCGACATCCGAGTGCAAAAGGTTAAAGTGCTGATATATATGTAAAAACGGTGTTTAAACACTTGGAATTCACAATGAATGAGCTTGAAACACTTTAAGCATTTAAACCTGAAGTGCTGGTGTTATCAAGGGGGAGGGGCCACATGGACAGGCTCAAGTGCTCAGGTGGTAATGGTTTGGGCCAGGGGACCAGCTAGGAGTGCTGATGTCATCAAGGGAAAAGGGCCACGTGGACAGCCAGAAGTACTGAGGTGGTTAATGGTTTGGAGCCAGGGGACCTGCCGGGAGTGCTAAGAAATCAAAATGATAGCTGGCTAGTGTTCAAAGTAGTAATAATGTACCTTTAAAGAGCTGGTATGATACCTCTGTTAAAGTGGATAGAGCATCATCCTGCGGACTAAAGGGTCCCAGGTTCTGTTCCAGCTGATCAATGTTTCTCTCTCATCGATGTTTCTAACTCCCTATCCTTCTCCCTTCCTCTCTGTAAACAAATCAATAAAATATATTTTAAAAATGAAATAAAATAAAAATATCACATTATTAAGAGACAAATAAGGCTATTAGAGAATATATATATAATCAATTTTATTTGTTTAAAAACAAAATTTGAAGTGCTACAAAGAACAAAAAGTTGACATTGCATACATTGTTAGAATGTTGATAGTCAGTTTACATTGTGAAGCTATGGAGCTAATAGCTACCGAATGTTTTCTACAGGTGCCAGGCCTTGAATTCAGTGCTTTACATGCATTATGTCATTTAGTCTTTCTGCAACCTGATATTTTATGAAGAGGAAATTGATGCTCATAGGCTTAATGTAAATTGCCTGATTGTAGAGTTAAATAAAGGCAGGACTGGAAGGCAAACCCATGTGCTTCTAATAACATAGCTCTACTTCTAATGTTAGGCTCTGCTGCCTCCTGGAGAGCAAAATTGTTAATGCACACCCATTAGACAGGCTAGATGTAATAGTAACAAATAGCCCCAAAGCTTTAGTGGCTTAGAGTAAAGAAGGTGTCTTTCTTGTTCATGCCACATGCCCCCCCTGGTTCTCCAGGGACCAGGATAAAGGTGCAGTTACCATGTAGGTGTTAGTAGCAATGAACAGAGAGAATGCCAGTCTCTGGTTCCTGACTCTTGTGTTAGTAGTGACAGACTTCACTCCCAACACATTTCATTGGTCAAAGCACATCACAGGGCTGCAGCCAAATTCAAGGGGTCAGGAGGGGAACCTGATATACTTGGTGGGCCCTATGAAGGACACCACATGGTGCCAAGCAATCTGGGGACTTTTCAGGGGTGAAGGAGAGGAATGGGCATTGGTAGGAAATAACCGCAGGAGTCAGTCAGCATGGATGGCTTTCTCTTCATCTGTGTGCACTTTGTCCCTGAGCTTCCCTAAGCCATCACGGGCAAGATTCAAAGGAATGAACATCAAACAAAAAGGAGTTTGGTCAGTGTTCACTGGTAGTAAGCTCAGAACCACTTCTGAGTGTGAAGTTGTTTAAGTCTCTGGCTGCCTCAGCTCACACACTGTGGTGATTGGGAAGGACACAGGACTGCAAGCATTCCAGCATCCATGTTTTTTACATTAACATCAGTCACTACCCTGCCTCTAAGCATGTTATCATTTCAATTGCCCTGGTCTGCACTTCCATTGGGAATCATGGTAAAATATGCTGACATTTACATCAATGGTGATCCTGTGGTTTCCACTCATTCTGTGCATGAACATGTGCTAAATGTGGTTTCTCCACAGTTCTCCCCATCCCCATTGGAGAGAGCACTGGGGCTACATTCTCCTGCTGGTCACAGTGCTCCCAGATGGCCATGCACTCCCACTATATTATCAGGATACAGAAGGTTGGGAGTAATGCTCTGAGCATCCCTAGGTACCTTCCTCTATTACAGTGGTTCTCAACTTTCCTAATGCTGCGACCCTTTAATACAGTTCCTCATGTTGTGGTGACACACAACAATAAAATTATTTTTGTTGCTACCTCATAACTGCAATTTTGCTACTGTTATGAATCGTAATGTAAATATCTGATATGCAGGATGTCTTAGTCGACCCCTGTGAAAGGGTCGTTCGACCCCTAAAGGGGTCGTGACCCACAGGTTGAGAACCGCTGCTCTATTATGTTTCAGCCTAGCTTTCATGTGGGCAAGGGTGTGACCTATTATCCAGAGACTAGGAGTCTCACAGGACTGTCCCTGCCCTCTCCAGCAATATCCAGTTTCTTATTTCTAGGGGATAATTATGGGCCTAAGAGTTGTTCCCCTCAGCATTGCCCATATACATCCGCATGCATCAGAAAGCAAATTAGGCTGCATGGAGGGCAGCTGTCTCAGGCAGACACAGCTATGGCCTGTAAGGACTGAGGCTGTGGACACTGTTGACTCTTCCAGACTTGGGAAGTATCAAGTGCTCTGTCTTTGGTTGCTGGCATTCTAGTGGAGGGTATCCCAAAAACAATGGGGCAGGATAGCTAAAACAGGTGATAAGACAGAAACATGAAGCCAGGGTAGTCACTGGGACCTCCCTGAGAAAGTCTGAGAGGGGTGGCGGGGCCAGGACAGGTGCATATGGGGCCTATTTCCTTTTGAAAAGTAAGATGTACGTTTTACTTTTCCAGTTTGAAAAGTAAAACGCACGTCTCTATAAAGAACCTTTACCAGAATCATCTGATCTCAGTGGAATTCTGCCTTCTTTCACATAAGAGGCTAATAGAATCAAGACCACAAGTCTCAGAATAATCCCACATAATTTGTGTCATAGTCATGATACCCTCAGTGCTTTTATTTAAGTACAAAAATCCCCAATGCTTTTTGTTGTTGTTTTGTCTGTTTTGTTTTTGTTTTTTTTAATTTCTTTATTGATTAAGGTATCACATATTTGTCCTCATCCCCCCATTCCCATCCCACACCCCTCCCCACACATGCCCCCACCCCCCTGTTGTCCTTAACCGCTGGTTAGGCTCATATGCTTGCACACAAAGTCCTTTGGTTGATCTCTCCCCTTTACCCCCACCCTTCCCTACCCTCCCTCTGAGGCCCGACAGTTTGATCCATGCCTCCTTGTTTCTGGGTCTGCTCTTGTTCATCAATCTATATTGTTCATTATTTCCCCTAGATGAGTGGGATCATGTGCTATTAGAAATACACTTATAAGAACCGAAAATGAGACAAGCAATAATGGTTATGGTGACAGGCAAATGAATCGGTCTGTAGTGAGTTTCTTTCTGGGCCAACAGTTCTTTTGAGACCCAATTTTCAATGTCCAACAGTTCCTTATGTGTACATGTCAGCACTGACATTACAGTTCTGGATGGAGGACAAATGATGGTAATGCAGGTCTGACTCTCTCTGGTTTGGTCCTGGGCAACCTGCAGTGATGCACAGCTGCTAACTGCTAGTATGGGAAGGCCACATCAGCGTCTTCCATCTCTGGACTGCTTCTCTTCTGTCTTCATGGCTGGAGTAGTCCTGTCGTTTCCTCTCTGTTGCTGGAATCCACATGGTCTCGGAGTTGTTTTCTGAAAATATACAAACATATTCTCGACCAAAAGTTAATAAAGGAATATTTTCTATAAATTTGACTGGGGATCCTATTTCATTTTTTGCCCAAATGATTTTCCTCTGGCTTGTTTTGACACCTTGTGTGTGTTTTTCATGGGTGTCTTGCTTTTAGCCTTACAATTAATTTTCTAAAGTATTAATTTTCTAGATGTAATTTACTTACAGGATATTTTTCCTTACATGATATTCCTCTACCATCCCCTCCTTTTTTGATTAAAATGGTAGGAGGCTTTTGAAAATTTTATAATGTAGTCTTGATGGCTTTTAAATTTTAATTTTTTGCACTATAATATTAGTGTTTTAGGTTCTTTACATGGTGCACAATTTTATCATGAGATGAAGTACCAATAAAGATTTTAGTTAACACTTTAGGAACACCTTGTTGTCCAGTACAATTAATTTTTCTAGAATATTCGCTTGTTTCAACTAGCCAATTTAAATTTGCCTGAAAACTTGACTACTATTTTACTGTCAAATTTATTACTCTAACAACAATCTTATTTTACCCTATAAATATTGGTGGAAGGGATTATTTGCCTTCTTGAGTAGGTCCTGAGCATTCCTGGTGGTAGGCTGGATTTAGATATCGTAAACCCACTTCGCCACACCATGGGTACAAGACAACTCAAACAATTCTTGTTGGAGTGAGAGGGAAGCTGCTGTCGGCCAAGTCTCTGTCGGTCATCTGGGTCCTTATCTGAGCTGGGCATGGGAAGCACGAAGCAGCCATGGGGGCAGGAGACCTCCCTCAGAAGGGGCTAGGGTTCAGGCCCCTGCAATGTTGTGGGGGTGAGGGTCTGTGCCCCACCTCTGTTGATCCCCAAATTCTCTCCTGATGGCCCCTCTGCGACTGTGCCTGTCTTAGGTTGTTCCTTCCTTGAGGAATCTTACCCGTCTCTGGCTAACCAGCCATCCTCCGGGGCCAAGCAGGGTGACGTGAGGTTCAGTTTTGTCTCCTTGGTAGCCTATGCCCCCGTGGCCTCCATGCCCAGCACCTGCCATGGGATCCCCTCGCCTGCTGGCGGGGCCCCAGCACTGATCACATGTCTTGTGGAACCTGGGTTTCTTCTCCAGGGAAGGCTCAGTTCGCCCCACTGGGTGAGAGACAGATCCATGGCACCCGTCATCACGAGACTTCAACCTCGACATGAACAGAGAGCTCATGCAACAGCTGTGAGCAATTGAATTGTGAGAAGAGGGTCTCTCTTGGCCTAAAGGGTAACAGGGACCAATACAGAATGCTCAGGTGCCTTCCCAGGAGGCCCTCTACACAATGAGAAGGATTAAATCCTTACATGTCCTTTTTACATTGCTGCCAGACATTCAAAGAATTAGTTTGTACGTTTGCTTGGGATAATTGTATATTATGTTGTTGTAATTTCTAAAGTATCAAGAGACGTGTTAAGTTTGTCTCCAAGAACCAAACAAAGGTTTTTGTTTTTTTTTCCCGAAAGGTGTGAGGAACTATTATAAGTACTGGGGGTGATCCAAATCTGGGAAAAATTTTAATGATAGTGTAGAATAATATCATGTGAGGATATTCTTTGTTCTAGTCCATGGGAATTCCCTTTCAAACTGGCTGTCCATTTCTTTTTATATAGACAAGGTCTTAGTTACATTTTCTGCACCTCTACCAGGGGCATTTAGTGATAGTAGTGACACCCTTTCTTTGGTGTCCACACAAGCCAGAAACCTCTCTTTAATTGTACACACAAAGGGGCATTATTTTGATTTCGTGTCATACAAAAGGGAAGCTGGGTGGAGACCCCTGTGTATTTATACTTTCTTGCCCCACCCATGGACCTCCTGGATGACCAAGGTGTTTGGTATTATTGTTAACTACATTAGTCAGGGGATCAGCCCACGTAAGGGCTCTTACCCATGAAGGGTCAGGAGCATAAGACCAAAATACTTACCCTCTTGTCCCAGGTAAAATTACCGTACATCTGATGATTGTTAGCGTGGCTAGAAAGGCGTTCTCAGGCATTCTTGGGTTTCTGGATACCTCACAATTTCTTCCCTGAGGTTTGACGTTCTGATTGATGTTTCTCTGTTTCTGGACCTATTTCCCGCCCCCCCCCCCCCCAATCAGTTTATGTTGTTCATTATATTCCACAAATGAGTGAGATCATGTGATATTTATCTTTCTCTGCCTGGCTTATTTCACTAAGCATAATGTTCTCCATCTCCATCCATATTATTGCAAATGGTAAGAGCTCCTTCTTTTTTACTGCAGTGTAGTATTCCATTGTGTAGATGTACCACAGTTTTTTAATCCACTCATCTGCTGATGGCACTTAGGCTGTTTCCAAATCTTAGCTATAGTGAATTGTGCTGCTATGAACATAGGGGTGCATATATCCTTTCTGATTGCTGTTTCCAGTTTCTTGGGATATATTCCTAGAAGTGGGATCACTGGGTCAAATGGGAGTTCTATTTTTAGTTTTTTAAGGAAACTCCATACTGTTCTCCACAGTGGCTGCACGAGTCTGCATTCCCACCAGCAGTGCACGAGGGTTCCTTTTTCTCCACATCCTCGCCAGCAATTGTCATTTGTTGACTTGTTGATAATGGCCATTCTGACAGGTGTGAGATGGTACCACATTGTTGTTTTGATTTGCATCTCTCTAATGATTAGTGATTTAGAGCAGGTTTTCATGTGTCTCTTGGCCTTCCTTCTGTCTTCTTTCGAAAAGTGTCTATTTTAGATCAGTTGCCAATTTTTTGATTGGGTTGTTTATCTTCTTTTTGTTAAGCTGCATGAGTTCCCTGTAAATGTTGGAGATTAAACCCTTATCGTTGACATCATTGGCAAATATGTTCTCCCATGTTGTGGGCTTTCTTGTGGTTTTATTGATGGTTTCCTTTGCTGTGCAAAAGCTTTTTATTTTGATGTAGTCCCATTTGTTTATTTTCTCTTTAGCTTCCATTGCCCTAGGAGCAGTATCAGCGAAGAAGTTCTTTTGGCATATGTCTGAGATTTTTCTGCCTGTAGATTCCTCTAGTATTTTTATGGTTTCCTGTCTTATGTTTAGGTCCTTGATCCATTTTGAGTTTATTTTTGTGTATGGTGTAAGTTGGTGGTCTAGTTTCATTTTTTTGCATGTATCTGTCCAATTTTCCCAATACCATTTGTTGAAGAGACTGTCTTGACTCCATTGTATGTTCATGCCTCCTTTGTCAAATATTAATTGAGCATAGTGATTTGGATCGATTTCTGGGTTCTCTATTCTATTCCATTGAGCTATATGTCTGTTCTTGTGCCAATACCAGGCATTTTGAGAACAGTGGCTTTGTAATACAGCTTGAAATCTGGTATGGAGATCCCACCTACTTTGTTCTTCTTTCTCAGGATTGCTGTGGCTATTTGGGGTCTTTTTTTATTCCAAATGAATTTTTGGAAAGTTCGTTCTAGGTCTGTGAAGTATGCCGTTGGTATTTTAATGGGAAGTGCATTGAAATTATAGATTGCTTTGAGTAGTATGGACATTTTGATGATGTTGATTCTACCAATCCATGAACATGGTATGTTCTTCCATCTGTTTATGTCTTCCTCTATCTCTTTTTTCAGTGTTGTGTAGTTTTCCACGTATAGGTCTTTTACCTCCTTAGTTAAGTTTATTCCTAGGTATCTTAATTTTTTTTGGTGTAATGGTAAATGGGATTGCTTTTTTGGTCTCTCTTTCTGTAAGTTCATTATTGGTGTATAGAAATGCCATAGATTTCTTAGCATTTATTTTGTATCCTGCTACTCTGCCAAATTCATTTATTAAGTCTAGTAATTTTTTGATGGAGTCTTTAGGGTTTTCTATGTACAGTATCATGTCATCTGCAAATAAGGACAGTTTTACTTCTTCTTTTCCAATTTGGATGCCTTTTATTTCTTCTTCTTGTCTGATGGCAATGGCTAGTATTTCCAACACTATGTTGAACAGGAGTGGTGAGAGTGGGCATCCCTGTCTTGTTCCTGTTCTTAGGGGAAATGGTTTTAGCTTTTGCCCATTGAGTATGATGTTGGCTGTGGGTTTGTCATATATGGCTTTTATTATGTTGAGGTATGATCCTTCTATTCCCAGCTTGCTGAGAGTTTTTATCAAGAAAGGGTGTTGGATTTTGTCAAATGCTTTTTCTGCATCAATTGATATGACTATATGGTTTTTATGTCTCAATTTGTTTATGTGATGTATCACGTTTATTGATTTGCGAATATTGTACCATCCTTGCATCCCAGGGATAAATCCTACTTGGTCGTGGTGTATGATCTTTCTGATGTATTGCTGGATTCGATTTGCTAGAATTTTGTTGAGGATTTTGGAATCTATGTTCATGAGGGATATTGGCCTGTAATTCTCTTTCATTGTGTTATCTTTATCTGGTTTTGGTATTAGGGTGATGCTGGCTTCGTAGAAGGAGCTTGGAAGTGTTCCTTCTTCTTGAATTTTCTGGAATAGTCTGAGGAGGATAGGTTTTAGCTCTTCCTTGAATGTTTTATAAAACTCCCCTGTGAAGCCGTCTGGCCCCGGGCTTTTGTTTGCTGGGAGCTTTTTGATGACTGCTTCAATTTCTTCCATAGTTATCAACCTATTGGGGTTTTTAGTCTCTTCCTGAGTAAGTTTTGGAAGGTTGTGTTTTTCTAGGAATGTGTCCATTTCCTCCAGGTTGTCTAGTTTGTTGGAGTAGAGTTGTTCATAGTATTTTTTGACAATCCTTTGTATTTCTGTGGGGTCTGTTGTTATTTCACCTCTTTCATTTCTGATTTTGTTTATTTGGGTCCTCTCTCTTTGCTTCTTGGTGAGCCTGGCTAGAGGTTCATCAGTCTTGTTTATCCTTTCAAAGAACCAGCTCTTGGTTTTGTTGATCTTGTGTATAGTTTTTTTGGTCTCTATGTCATTCATTTCTGCTCTGATCTTTATTATTTCCTTTCTTCTGCTCACTGTGGGCTTTTCTTGTTGCTCCCTTTCTAATTCTTTGAGTTGTTGAGTTAGATGATCTATTACCATTTTTTCTTGTTTTTTGAGGTAGGCCTGTAGAGCTATACATTTCCCTCTCAGGACTGCTTTCATTGTGTCCCATAGGATTTGCAATGTTGTGTTTTTATTGTCATTAGTCTCCAGGATGTTTTTAATTTCTTTTTTGATCTCATTGATAACCCAATCATTGTTTAGTAGCATGCTATTCAGTTTCCAAGTGTTTGAATTTTTTGGAATGTTTTTATTGTAGTTTATTTCTAATATTATGCCATTGTGGTCTGAGAAAATGCTTGATATGATTTCAATCTTTTGAATTTGGGGAGACTTTGCTTGTTACCCAATATGTGGTGTATTTTTGAGAATGTCCCATGTGCACTTGAGAAGAACGTATATTCCATGGTTTGGGGGTGAAATACTCTGAAGATGCCAATTAGGTCCATCTGATGTAGTGTGTCATTTAGAATTGCTGTTTCTTTGCTGATTTTTTTTCCAGAGGATTTATCCATTGATGTCAGTGGTGTATTAAAGTCCCCTACTATGATTGTGTTGATGTCGATCTCTCCCTTGATATCTTCCAGCAGATTTTTTTATGTATTTGGGCGCTCCTGGGTTGGGTGCATATACGTTTACCAGAGTTATATCTTCTTGCTGGATTGCTCCCTTTAGTATTATGTAGTGGCCTTCCTTATCTCTTATTAAAGCCTTTACTTTGAGGTCCGTTTTATCTGATATAAGTATCGCAACCCCAGCTTTTTTCTCCTTTCCATTTGCCTGAAAAATGTTTTTCCATCCCTTCACTCTCAATCTGTGTGAGTCTTTTGCTCTAAGGTGGGTCTCTTGTAGACAGCAAATATATGGGTCATGATTTCTTATCCATTCAGCTACCCTATGTCTTTTGATTGGTGCATTTAATCCATTTATGTTTACTGTTATTATTGATAAGTACCTGTTTGTTGACATATTTTTCCTTAGTGTTTGTGTTTCTTCTTGCCTTTCTCTTTCTTCTTTTTACAGCAGCCCCTTTAGCATTTCTTGCATTGCTGACTTGGTAGTGATGAACTCTCTTAGCCCTTTTTTGTCTGTGAAGCTTCTGATTCCACCTTCAATTTTGAATGATAGCCTTGTTGGGTATAGTATTTTTGGATTCAGTCCCTTGTTTTGCATCACTTTGTATATTTCATTCCATTCCCTTCTGGCCTGGTATGTTTCTGTTGAGAAATCAGTTGATATTCTGATAGGAGATCCCTTGTAGGTAACTTTCTGTTTCTCTCTGGCAGCCTTTAAGATTCTTGCTTTGTCGTTGGTGTTCGTCAATTTAATTATGATGTGTCTTGGTGTCGGTCTTTTGGGGTTCAACTTGTTTGGGACTCTGTGTACTTCTTGGACTTGGATAGTTTTTTTCTTGCCAATATCAGGGAAGTTTTCTGTCATTATTTCTTCTAACAGGTTTTCTATTCCTTGCTTCTCTTCCTCTCCTTCTTTTATCCCTATTATTCGAAGGTTGTTTCGTTTTGTGTTGTCCCAAATCTCCCTTAGGCTCTCCTCTTGCTTTTTAAGTTTGCTTTCCAGTTGCTGCTGTGTTTGTGTGTTTTTTTCCTACCTTGTCTTCTAATTCGCTGATGCGGTCCTCAGCCTCTTCTACTCTACTCTTTAAGCCTTCCATTGTGTTCTTTATTGCAGCTATGTCATTCTTCATCTCCTCTTGGTTTCTTTTCATGTTGGTGACATTTTCATTCAGCTCCTTATAGTTCTCATTGAGTTGTGTGTATTTGTCACCCATCCGTTTAAACATCCTTATAACGAATACTCTGAATTCTTTCTCTGTTAAGCTGCTAGCCTCAAGTTCATTTAACTCCCTTTCTGGTGATTCCTCTTTTTCCTCCATTTGGGAATTTCCTTTTTTTCTCCCCATGTTTTCCTGTAATGTTTTAATTGTAGATCCGCTTGCTTTGCTACCCAGATTGTTTTGGGGATGGTGCTACTGGTGTAATCTCCCAGTTCTCCTGGGCTTGGTAATCTAGTGTAGCTCCCTACTTGAGCTACTTGGGTTCTCTTGGTGTAGGCCTGCAAGCTTGACAGGCACAACTGTGGTGTCTAAAAGTCAGCAGCTATGGAGTGGAGTGTCCTAGTTTTTGCTGTCTTGAACCCTTAGTTGAAATCGCGCGTGTCCAGTGGGGACTCACAGTGGCACCCAGGAACCGGCTGTTGGGAGAGCTCCCAGTGGCTCACACTAGCACCCTGTGTGTAGATGGACTCAGGGTGTCTGCCTGTTGTAAATTCACTTCTGTGGAGGTGTGTTTGCAGGCGCAGAGCTTTGATGAACTCTGTGGGGCCCTGGCACTGAAGTTAAACAGCTAGGGTGTATGTGGGAAGCTATTCAGGAGAAAGGAGTTCAGAGTTTCTGCTGTGGGGCAGCGCGTCCTTGGCTGTACAGAATCACACCCCGCAGAGGCTCAAAGCAGCTCCCCAGAGGACCCTGTGGATATATGGGCTCAGGGCGCCTTCCCTTGCTGTGGCCGTGAGTTTGCCCGCCCTTGAGTGTGTGCAAACTGGTGGCGTGAACTGGTGGCGTGCCCACCCGCTGGCACAAAGCTCTGAGGGACCCTGGCCCTGAAGTTGCAGTGCAGGGGTGTCCGTGGGCAGTTATTTAGGAAGAGGCAGATCAGAGATTCTACTGCTGAGCCGTGCACCCTTGACTGTGCAAAATCACCCCCTCGGGGGCTCTCAGTGGTTCCCAAGCACTGCCTGGGTAGTGGAGTGCCTGGGTGCCTATGGGCTGGGGACGCGGCGAATCCTGAGTTCCAGCGCTGGGGAGGGGAGGTTGTACTTACTGCTTTCAGAGGCGCACTTTTGGAGGTGGAGGTCTCAGGGTTTGCGCATCTGCAGCTGGGGTGGCAGGTCTTCTACCAGAGTGGCTGTAGTGACCAGGTTTGCTTCCGAGACCAGACTGGGTGGTGGTAAGGTTAGGATTCTAATCTCTAGCAGTTCCGTTCTTAAAGATGGCGGGGTCTCTGTGCCACTGGTGTCCTCCCCAGAGTGTTTGCATTGGCCGCGGGGTTTGCCAACCAAGACTGCCTGGATTGGAAGCCCCCTGGAAGAACTGCAGGGTCTAACTGTCCCTATTTCACTCACACACACACCAAACATGTCCACACACACCTCTGTCACTCCTTCACTCGATCACACACTCACCCTCCCTACCTTCCTGCCGGTCGCCATCTTCCTACTTCTCTCCCCAATGCTTTTTGAATAAAATAATCTTTATTTTTTAACTTAGGTTTGTCTTTGAGTGATAAAAATTAACTTACCTGTGAGAGAAGGTGATTCTGAGGGATTGCAACATAGCTTTGGAAACTGGAGAGTATAGAGCTCATGGTGAACTAGAAACTGCTTTCTCTAGAGAAACCAAAGTTTCTAATGTCTAAAAACACTAAGTAGGAAGCACAAGTCGGTCAACGTGTAGTCTTTCTTTTTTTTTTTTTTTTCCCCTCACCCTATGATTCTTTTTCCATTTACTTCTAGAGAGAGTGGAATGATTGGAGGATGTGGAGAGAAAGAGAGAGAGAGAGAGAGAGAGAGAGAGAAACATCCAGAAGAGAGAGACACATCTATGGGTTGCCTCCTTTGTATTCCCGGACATGGCCTTAGGATTAAACCTGCAACTGAGGTCTTTGCCCTTGACCATAATGGAACCAGAGACCATTCACTCCTGGAGCCAAAGCTCTAACCACTGAGTTAACTGGACAGTACAGTCTTTCTTAAAACACGGGAATCCAATGGAGACCTCTATAGGCTGATGTTGGCTTTCTAAAAATGATTTTTTGAGCTAGATTTATTGTAAATGTCATTATCTCAAATATTACTTCTTTTATTCCATATCCTGTCCCATTATTGTGAATTTTGGCCAGATAATCTGAAATTCTGTGGTTGCTTATCATCAATACTGCTTCAGTGTATGTCATTTTTCTCTGGAGTACTATCCTTGTGGTGTGTATACTAAAGTACCTTACATGGGAAACCATAAAAATCCTACAAGATGCCATAGGCAGCAAAATAGCAGACATATGTCATAACAATATCAGACACAGCCCCTAGGGCAAAGGAGCCTAAGGAGAAAATAAACAAATGAGACTACATCAAAATAAAAAGCTTCTGCACAGCAAAAGAAACCAACAAAACAAGAAAGCCCACTGCATGGTAGAACATATTTGCCAATGATATTTCTGATAAGGTTTTAATCTCCAAAATTTACAGAGAACTCATACAACTTAACAAAAGGAAGATAAGCAATACAATCAACAAAATGGTCAAAGGATCTAAATCAGTGATGGCGAACCTATGACACGCGTGTCAGCACTGACACACATAGCCATTTCTGATGACACACGGCTGCTAAGGTGGCCGCATGCCGAGGATGAAACATTTGCTGCTCCTGAGGATGAAACATTTGCGAAATAATGTTTTTTCCTCAAAGTGACACACTACCCGAGTTATGCTCAGTTATTTGGCGAAATTTGACACACCAAGCTCAAAAGGTTGCCCATCACTGATCTAAATAGACACTTTTCGAAAGAGGACATACTAGAAGGCCCAGAGACATATGAAAACATGCTCAAAGTCACTAATCATCCATGAGATGCAAATCAAAACAACAATGAGATACCATCTCACACCTGTCAGAATGGCTATCATCAACAAATCAACAAATGACAAGTGCTGGAAAGGATGTGGAGAGAAAAAGGAACCCTCCTGCACTGCTGATGGGAATGCAAACTGGTGCAGCCACTGTGGAAAACACTATGGAATTTCCTCAAAAAACTGAAAATGGAACTCGCATTTGACCCAGTAATCCCATTACTAGGACTATATCCCAAGGAAACAGAAACACAAAACACAAAGGATATATGCACTACTATGTTCATAGCAGCAAAATTTACAATAGCTAAGATTTGGAAACAGCCTATGTGTCCATCAGCAGATGAGTGGATTAAAAAACTTTGGTACATCTACACATTGGAATACTATGCCGCTATTAAAAAGAAGGAAATTTAACCATTTGCAACAGCATGGATGGAACTGGAGAACATTAGGCTAAGCGAAATAAGCCAAATAGAGAAAGATTAATATCACATGATCTCACTCATATGTGGGATATAATGATCAATATAATTTGATGAACAAGAATAGATCGATCTAGAGACAAATGGTAGGGGAGGGGAGGTTAGAAAGCAACCGAAGGACTTATATGCATGCATATTAGCATAACCAATGGACACAGACACTAAGGCAGTGGGGACTTCCCGGGGCTGGGAAGGTTTAATGGGCACTTGCTGTATTTCAAGGATTTCTGCAGTGTCTAACATACTTTCTAGACTGTAGACTTACATTTTGATATCTTTCCCACGTGTTCTTTCACTATTCTGTTATATTCACTATTATTGGCTCTGATTTACTACTGGTTTCTTGCAGCGTCCTATAATTGGCCTATTGCTCTACTTATGGGACTTCCCCACATGTACAAAGAGCTTTGTGCATGCTTCTGTTAACTGGAGAAGCTACATACACTTGTCTGTCAACTCTTTTACTGTTTAATGCTACAATTCAGTGAATCCCAGTGGTGTCAAAGGCTGTTTCTATGTGCACTTAGCTCTATTTAAAGGGTTTTCTGCGGTGTACAAAAACCTTTGTACACCGTAGACTTATATTTTGTAGTCTTTTCACTTGTATTCTCACAATTCTGTTCTATTCACTATTAGTTGCTCTGCATTACTACTTCTTTTTGCAGTGACCTATAATTGGCATTCTGCTCTACATATGAGACTTCACCACATGTATAAAGAACATTATACAATCTTCTCTGAACTTGAGAATCTATATACTCTTGTCTCTCACCTGTTTCACAGTTGATTGCTACTTTGTAGTGAATTCTAGTGGTACTAAAGCTGATTAAATATGCTATTTGCTCTATTCTAGGATTGCCCACATTGTATGAAACACTTTCCTTACTATATCCTAACCTTGTGATGTGCTTTCCCTTGACTCTCTAGCTATTCTCTTCAATTCACTATTTCGCCTTTATTCCTAGTCTTGCTTACAATATCTTACAACTGGCTTTCTTTTGTAGTTACCGGACTTACCTTCATCGTAGAAGCATCCTTCCACACTGCTCTCTGAAGTGCAGAAGAAATACACTCTTGTCTCCCAAGTATGTTTTAGAGTTTATTGCTACTTTTTGGTGAATTATATTGGTTTTAAAGACCGGTTTAATGTGCACTTGTTGTTTCAAGGATTTCTGCAGTGTACAACATTCTTTTTATCCTGTAAACTTACATTTTGATGTCTTTTCCACTTGTATTCTCTGAATTCTGTTCTATTCAGTATTATTTGCTCTATATTACTACTAGTTTCTTGAAATGTCCTATAATTGACCTTCTTCTCTACTGATGAGACGTCACCACATGTTCAAACAACGTTATACACTCCTCTATGAATTTGAGACGCTATATACAATTGTCTATTACCTGTTTCACTGTTTTATAGTGTGTTGCTACTTTGTATTGAATTTTAGTGGTACTACAGCTGCTTAAATGTGCTGTTTGCTCTATTCTAGTATTTCTAGTGAATAGAACAGAATTGTGAGAGAACAAGTGGAAAAGACATCAAAATGTAATGTACAGTATAGAAGGGTTTTGTACACTGCAGATATCCTTGAAATAGAGGAAGTGCACATTAAATCAGTCTTTGAAACCACTGGAATTCACTGAAATGTATCATTAAACAGTAAAAACAGTTGACAGACAAATGTATATAGCATCGCAAGTTCAGAGAAGAGTGTATAACGTTTGTAAATGTGGGGGAAGTCCCATAAGTAGAACAAAAGGCCAATTATAGGACACTGCAAGAAACCAGTAGTAAATCAGAGCCAATAATAATGAATATAACAGAATTGTGAGAGAAGACGTGGGAAAGTCATCAAAATGTAAGTCTACAGTACAGAAAGTATGTTAGACACTGCAGAAATCCTTGAAATACAGCCAGTGCACATTAAACCGGACTTTAAAACCACTATAATTCACCGAAAAGTAGCATTAAACTTTAAAAACAGTTTGAGGGACAAGTGTATGTAGCTTCTAAAGTTCACAGAAGAGTGTATAGAGTTTTTTGACATGTGGTGAAGTCCCAGAAGTATAGCAGAAGGCCAATTATAGGACATTGCAAGAAACCAGTGGTAATTCAGAGCAAATAATAATGAATATAACAGAATTTTGATAGAACAAGTGGAAAAAGACTTCAAAATGTATGTCTGTAGTCAGGAAAGGATATTGTATACTGCAGAAATCCTTGAAATAGTGCAAGTGCACATTAAAGCAGTCTTTGATACCAGTAGAATTCACTGAAAAGTAGCATTCAAGTGTAAATCACACTTGGGAGACAAGTGTATATAGCTTGTATACTTCAGAGAAGAGTGTAGAAATGTGTTTGTACAATGCAGGTATGTCTGGTAACTATAGCAGAAAGCCAATTGTAAGACATTGTAAGAACGATTAGGAACTACCTGCAAAATATCAATGAATTGAACAGAATAGTGAGAGAGTAAGTGGAAAAGAGATCACCATGTTAGGATACGGTAATAAAAGTGTTTCACTCAATGCGGGATATCCTAGAATAGAGCAAAGAGCACATTTAAGCAGCTTTGGAAACCAGTAAAATCCACTCAAAGTAACATTAAACTGTAAAACAGTTGATAGACAAGTGCATATAGATTCTCAAGTTCACAAAAGAGTGTATAACGTTGTTTGTACATGTGGTGAAGTCCCATCAGTAGAGCAAAAGGCCAATTATAGGACACTGCAAGCAACAAGTAGCAATTCAGAGCAAATAATAATGAATATAACAGATTTGTGAGAGAACAAGTGGAAAAGACATCAAAATGTAAGTCTATAGTCCAGAAAGGATGTTACACAAAGCGGAAAACCTTGAAATAGAGCAAGTGCACATTAAACCAGTCTTTGAAAGCAATAGAATGCACTGCAAAGTAGCATTCAACTGTACAACAGTTGAGAGACAAGTTTATAGAGCTTCTCTAGTTCACAGAGTAGTTTATAATGTTGTTTGTAAATGTGGTTAAGTCCCATAAATAGAGCAGACAGCCAGTTATAGGACACTGCAAGAAACGAGTAGTAATTCAGAGCCAATAACAATGAATATAACTGAATTGTGAGAGAACAACTGGAAAAGACATCAAAATGTAAGTCTATAGTCGGGAATTGATGTTGTTACTTGGAGAAATTCTTGAAATAGAGCAAGTGCACATTAAACCAGTCTTTGAAAGCAATAGAATTCACTGCAAAGTAGCATTCAACTGTATAACAGTTGGGAGACAAGTGTATATTGATTCTCAAGTTCAGAGAATGGTGCACAAAGTGGTTTGTACATGTGAGGAATTCCCAAAAGTACAGGTGAAGGCCAATTTTAGGACACTGCAAGGAACCACTAGGAATTCAGAGCAAATAATAGTAAATAGAACAGAATTGTGATAGAACAAGCGGAAAAGACATTAAAATGTAAGTCTATAGTCTAGAATGGATGTTGTTCCCTGCAGAAATATATTTTTTTTAAATATATTTTATTGATTTTTTTTTTTACAGAGAGGAAGAGAGAGGGATAGAGAGTTAATAATATTTTTTTTAATTATATTTTATTGATTCCTGCAGAAATTCTTGAAATAGAGCAAGTGCACATAAAACCAGTCTTTGAAAGCAATAGAATTCAGTGTAAAGTAACATTGAACTGTACAACAGATGAGAGAAAAGTGTATATATAGCTTCTCAAGTTCAGAGAAGAGTGAACAAAGTTGTTTGTACATGTGAGGAATTCCCAAAAGTACAGGAGAAGGCCAATTATAGGACACTGCAAGGATCACGAGTAATTCAGAGAAAATAGTAGTGAATAGTTACATCTAGAAAATTAATACTTTAGAATATTAATTGTAAGGTTTATAGCAAGACACCCATGAGCAACACACAAGGTTTCAAAAGAAGCCAGGGGAAAAATCATTTGGGCAAAAAATCAAATAGGATCCCAAGTCAAATTTATAGAAAATATTCCTTTATTAACTTTTGTTCGAGAATATGTTTGTATATTTTCAGAAAACAACTCCCAGACCATGTGGATTCCAGCAACAGAGAGGAATCGACAGGACTACTCCAGCCATGAAGACAGAAGAGAAGCAGTCCAGAGATGGAAGACGCTGATGTGGCCTTCCCATACTAGCAGTTAGCAGCTGTGCATCACTGCAGGTTGCCCAGGACCAAACCAGAGAGAGTCAGACCTGCATTACCATCATTTGTCCTCCATCCAGAACTGTAATGTCAGTGCTGACATGTACACATAAGGAACTGTTGGACATTGAAATTGGGTCTCAAAGGAACTGTTGACCCAGAAAGAAACTCACTACAGACCGATTCATTTGCCTGTCACCATAAACATTATTGCTGCTCTCATTTTCAGTTCTTATAAGTGTATTTCTAATAGCACATGATCTCACTCATCTAGGGTAAATAATGAACAACATAGACTGATGAACAAGAACAGACCCAGAAAGAAGGAGGCATGGATCAAACTGTCGGGCCTCAGAGGGAGGGTAGGGAAGGGTGGGGGTAAAGGGAAGAGATCAACCAAAGGACTTGTGTGCAAACATATGAGCTTAACCAGCGGTTAAGGACAACAGGGGGCTGGGGGCATGTGTGGGGAAGGGTGTGGGAGGGGAATGGGGGATGAGGACAAATATGTCATACCTTAATCAATAAAGAAATTAAAAAAATAAAGCATTAATTTCTAGTGAAAATAAAGAAAAATAGTGAATAGAATAGAATTGTGATAGAACAAGTGGGAAAGGCATCAAAATGTAAGTCTATAGTCTAGAAAGGATGTTGTACACTGCAGAAATCCTTGAAATAGAGCATGTGCACATTTAATCCAATCGTTGAAAGCAATAGAATTCACTGCAAAGTAGCATTGAACTGTACAACAGTTGAGAGACAAGCTTCTCAAGTTCAGAGAATGTGGGCAAAGTTGTTTGTATATGTGAAAAGGTCCAATGATTAGAGCAGAAGGCCAATTATGGGACACTGCAAGGAACCACTAGTAATTCAGAGCAAATAATAGTGAATAGAACAAAATTGTGATAGAACAAGTGGAATAGACATTAAAATGTAAATCTATAGTCTAGAAAGATCTTGTCACACTGCAGAAATCCATAAAATAGAGCAAGTGCACATGAAGCCAGTCTTTGAAAACACTAGAATTCATGGAAAAGTAGCATTAACTATATAACAGTTGAGAAACAAGTGTATATAGCTTCTCTAGTTCACAGAGGAGTGTATAAAGTTGTTTGTACATGTGGTGAAGTCCCAAAAGTACAGCAGAACGCCAATTATAGGACACTACAAGGAACCACTAGTAATTCAGAGCAAATAACAATGAATATAACAAAATTGTGATAGAACAAGTGGAAAAGACATCAGAATGTAAGTCTGTAGTACAGAAAGATCGTTGTACACTGAAGAAAACCTTTTAAATATTGCAAAGTGCACATTAAACCAGACTTTGAAACAACTAGAATTCACTGAAAGGTAGCATTAAACTGTAAAACAGTTGAGAGACAAGTTTATATAGCTTCTCTAGTTCACAGAGGAGTGTATAAAGTTCTTTGTAAATGTGGTTAAGTCCCATAAGTAGAGGAAAAGGACAGTTATAGGACACTGCAAGAAACCAGTAGTAATTCAGAGCCAATAACAATGAATATAACTGAACTGTGAGAGAACAAGTGGAAAAGACATCAAAATGTAACTCTACAGTGTGGAATGGATGTTGTACCCTGCAGAAATATTTGAAATAGAGCAAGTGCACATTATACCAGTCTTTGAAAGCAATAGAATTCACTGCAAAGTAGCATTCAACTGTACAACAGTTGAGAGAAAAGTGTATATAGCTTCTCAAGTTCAGAGAAGAGTGTACAAAGTTGTTTGTACATGTGGGGAAGTCCCATTATTATAGCAGAAGGCCAATAATAGGACACTGCAAACAACCGCTAGTAATTCAGATCAAATAATAATGAATATAACAGAATTGTGAAGAAAAGAGGAAGTGACATCAAAACGTAAGACTATAGTCTAGAAAGGATGCTATACACTGCATAAATCCTTGAAATAGAGGAAGTGCACAATAAACCAGTCTTTGAAAGCAAAAGAATTCACTGCAAAGTAGCATTAAACTGTACCACAGTTGAGAGACAAGTATATATATGGCTTCTCAAGTTCAGAGAAGAGTGTACAAAGTTGTTTGTATATGTGTGGAGGTACCATCAGTAGAGCAAAAGGTAAATTATAGGACACTGCAAGAAACAAGTAGCAATTCAGAAGAAATAATAATGAATATAAGAGAATTGTGAGAGAACAAGTGGACAAGACATCAAAATGTAAGTCTATAGTCTAGAATGGATGTTGTACCCTGCAGAAATTCTTGAAATAGAGCAACTGCACATTAAACCAGTCTTTGAAAGCAATAGAATTCACTGCAAAATAGCATTCAACTGTACAACAGTTGAGAGACAAGTGTATATAGCTTCTCAAGTTCAGAGAAGAGTGTACAAAGTTGTTTGTACATGTGGGGAAGACCCAAAAGTACAGGAGCAGGCCAATTATAGGACACTGCAAGGGACCACTAGTAATTCAGAGGAAATAATAGTGAATGGAACAGAATTGTGATAGGACACAAGTGGAAAAGACATCAAAATGTAAGGCTATAGACTAGAAAGGATGTTGTACACTGCAGAAATCTTCAATTAGAGCAAGTGCACATTAAACCAGTCTTTGAAAGCACTAGAATTCCCGGAAAAGTAGCATTAAACTGGAAAAAAGTTGAGAGACAAGTTTATATAGCTTCTGTAGTTCACAGAGTAGTTTATAAAGTTGTTTGTAAATGTGGTTAAGTCACATAAATAGAGCAGACAGCCAGTTATAAGTCACTGCAAGAAACGAGTAGTAATTCAGAGCCAATAACAATGAATATAACTGAATTGTGAGAGAACAAGTGGAAAAGACATCAAAATGTAAGTCTATAGTCTAGAATGGATGTTGTTCCCTGCAGAAATCCTTGAAATAGAGCAAGTGCACAAGAAGCCAGTCTTTGAAACTACTAGAATTCACTGAAAAGTAGCATTAAATTGTAAAATAGTTGAAAAACAAGTGTATATAGCTTCTCTAGTTCACAAAGGAGTGTATAAAGTTGTTTGAACATGTGGTGATTTCCCAAAAGTACAGCAGAAGATCAATTATAGGACATTGCAAGGAACCACTAGTAATTCAGAGCAAATAACAATGAATATAACTGAATTGTGACAGAACAAGTGGAAAAGACATCAAAATGTAAGGCTATAGTATAGAAAAAATATTGTAACCTGCAGTAATCATTGAAATAGAGCAAGTGCACATGAAGCCAGTTTTTCAAACCACTAGAATTCACTGAAAAGTAGCATTCAACTCTACAATAGTTGAGAGACAAGTGTATATAGCTTCTCAAGTTAGAGAAGAGTTTTTAAAGTTTTTTGTACATCTGGTGAAGTTCCACAAGTAGAGCAGAGGGCCAATTATAGGGCACTGCAAGGAACCACTAGTAATTCAGAGCAAATAATAGTGAAAAGAACAGAATTGTGATAGGACAAGTGGAAAAGACATCAAAATGTAAGTCTATAGTCTAGAAAGGATGTTGTACACTGCAAAATCTTGAACTAGAGCAAGCGCACATTAAACCAGTATTGAAAGTACTAGAATTCACTGAAAAATAGCATTAAGCTGGAAAAAAGTTGAGAGACAAGTTTATATAGCTTCTCTAGTTCACAGAGTAGTTTATAATGTTGTTTGTAAATGTGGTTAAGTCCCATAAATAGAGCAGACAGCCAGTTATAGGACACTGCAAGAAACGAGTAGTAATTCAGAGCCAATAACAATGAATAAACTGAATTGTGAGAGAACAAGTGGAAAAGATAGCAAAATGTAAGTCTATAGTCTAGAATTGATGTTGTTCCTTGCAGAAATTCTTGAAATAGAGCAAGTGCACATTAAACCAGTCTTTGAAAGCAATAGAATTCACTAAAAGTTTCATTCAACTGTACAACAGTTGAGAGAAAAGTGTATATAGCTTCTCAAGTTCAGAGAAGAGTGCACAAATTGGTTTGTACATGTGAGGAATTCCCAAAAGTACAGGAGAAGGCCAATTTTATACGACACTGCAAGGAACCACTAGTAATTCAGATCAAATAACAATGAATATAACATTATTGTGATAGAACAAGTGGAAAAGCCATCAAAATGTAAGTCTGTAGTATAGACAGATCTTTGTACACTGCAGAAAACCCTTTAAATAGAGCAAAGTGCACATTAAACCAGACTTTGAAACAACTAGAATTCACTGAAAAGGAGCATTAAACTGTAAAACATTTGAGAGACAAGTTTATATAGTTTCTCAAGTTCACAGAGGAGTGTATAAAGTTGTTTTTACATGTGGTGAAGTCCCATATGTACAGCAGAAAGCCAATTATAGGCCACTGCAAGAAACCAGTAGTAATTCAGAGCAAATAACAATGAATATGACTGAATTGTGAGAGAACAACTGCAAAGACTTCAAAATGTAAGTCTATAGTCTAGAAAGGATGTTGTTCCATGCAGAAATCCTTGAAATAGAGCACGTGGACATTAAACCAGTCTTTGAAAGCAATAGAATTCACTGCAAAGTAGCATTCAACTGTACAACAGTTGAGAGACAAGTGTATATAGCTTCTCAAGTTCAGAGAAGAGTGGACAAAGTTGTTTGTACATGTGGGGAAGACCCAAAAGTACAGGAGCAGGCCAATTATAGGACCCTGCAAGGAACCACTAGTAATTCAGAGCAAATAATAGTAAATAGAACAGAATTGTGGTGGAAGAAGTGGAAAAGACATCAAACTGCAAGTCTATAGTCCAGAAAGGATGTTATATACTGCTGAAATCCTTGAAATATAGCAAGTGCACATTAAACCAGTGTTTGAAACCAAAAGAATTCACTGGAAAGTAGTATTCCACTGTACAACAGTTGGGAGACAAGTGTATATAGCTGCACGAGTTCAGTGAGGAGTGTACAAAGTTGATTGTATATGTGGGGAAGTTGCATGATTAGAGCAGAAGGCCAATTATAGGACACTGCAAGGAACCACTAGTAATTCAGAGCAAATAATAGTGAATAGAACAGAATTGTGAGAAGACAAGTGGAAAAGACAATAAAATATAAGTCTGTAGTATAGAATGATCTTTGTACACTGCAGAAAACCCTTTAAATAGAGCAAAGTGCACATTAAACCGACTTTGAAACAACTAGAATTCACTGAAAAGGAGCATTAAGCTGTAAAACATTTGAGAGACAAGTTTATATAGCTTCTCAAGTTCACAAAGGAGTGTATAAAGTTGTTTTTACATGTGGTGAAGTCCCATATGTAGAGCAGAAAGCCAATTATAGCCCACTGCAAGAAACCAGTAGTAATTCAGAGCAAATAACAATGAATATGACTGAATTGTGAGAGAACAACTGGCAAAGACTTCAAAATGTAAGTCTATAGTGTAGAAAGGATGTTGTTCCATGCAGAAATCCTTGAAATAGTGCACGTGGACATTAAACCAGTCTTTGAAAGCAATAGAATTCACTGCAAAGTAGCATTCAACTGTACAACATTGAGAGTAAAGTCTATATAGCTTCTCAAGTTCAGAGAAGAGTGTACAAAGTTGTTTGTACATGTGGGGAAGTCCCACAAGTAGAGCAGAAGGCCAATTATAGGACCCTGCAAGGAACCACTAGTAATTCAGAGCAAATAATAGTGAATAGAACAGAATTGTGATGGAAGAAGTGGAAAAGACATCAAACTGCAAGTCTATAGTCCAGAAAGGATGTTATATATTGCCGAAATCCTTGAAATATAGCAAATGCACATTAAACCAGTGTTTGAAACCAAAAGAATTCACTGGAAAGTAATATTCCACTGTACAACAGTTGGGAGACAAGTGTATATAGCTGCACGAGTTCAGGGAGGAGTGTACAAAGTTGATTGTATATGTGGGGAAGTTGCATGATTAGAGCAGAAGGCCAATTATAGGACACTGCAAGGAACCACTAGTAATTCAGAGCAAATAATAATGAATAGAACAGAATTGTGAGAAGACAAGTGGAAAAGACAATAAAATATAAGTCTGTAGTATAGAATGATCTTTGTACACTGCAGAAAACCCTTTAAATAGAGCAAAGTGCACATTAAACCGACTTTGAAACAACTAGAATTCACGGAAAAGTACTTAACATTAAAATGTAAAACATTTGAGAGACAAGTTTATATAGCTTCTCAAGTTCACAGAGGAGTGTATAAAGTTGTTTTTACATGTGGTGAAGTCCCATATGTAGAGCAGAAAGCCAATTATAGGACACTGCAAGAAACCAGTAGTAATTCAGAGGAAATAACAATGAATATGACTGAATTGTGAGAGAACAACTGGCAAAGACATCAAAATGTAGGTCTATAGTCTAGAAAGGATGTTGTTCCCTGCAGAAATCCTTGAAATAGAGCAAGTGCACATTAAACCAGTGTTTGAAAGAAATAGAATTCACTGCAAAGTAGCATTGAACTGTACAACAGTTGAGAGACAAGTGTATATAGCTTGTCAAGTTCAGAGAAGAGTGTACAAAGTTTGTTTGTACATGTGGGGAAGACCCAAAAGTACAGGAGCAGGCCAATTATAGGACACTGCAAGGAACCACTAGTAAGTCAGAGCAAATAATAGTGAATAGAACAGAATTGTGAGAGGACAAGTGGAAAAGACATCAAAATGTAAGTCTATAGTCTAGAAAGGATGTTGTACACTGCAGAAATCTTGAACTAGAGCAAGTGCACATTAAACCAGTCTTTGAAAGTACTAGAATTCAATGAAAAGTAGCATTAAGCTGGAAAAAAGTTGAGAGACAAGTTCATATAGCTTCTCTAGTTCACAGAGTAGTTTATAAAAAGTTGTTTGTAAATGTGGTTAAGTCCCATAAGTAGAGGAAAAGGACAGTTTTAGGATACTGGAAGAAACCAGTAGTAATTCAGAGCCAATAACAATGAATATAAATGAATTGTGAGAGAACAAGTGGAAAAGACATCAAAATGTAAGTCTATAGTCTAGAATGGATGTTGTACCCTGCAGAAATTCTTGAACATGAGCAAGTGCACATTAATCCAGTCTTTGAAATCACTAGAATTCACTGCAAAGTAGCATTGAACTGTACAACAGTTGAGAGAAAAGTGTATATATAGCGTCTCAACGTCAGAGAAGAGTGTACAAAGTTTTTTGTACATGTGAGGAATTCCCAAAAGTACAGGAGAAGGCCAATTATAGGACACTGCTAGGAACCACTAGTAATTCAGAGCAAATAACAATGAATATAACATTATTGTGATAGAACAAGTGCAAAAGCCATCAAAATGTAAGTCTGAAGTATAGAAAGATCTTTTACACTGCAGAAAACCCTTTAATAGAGCAAAGTGCACATTAAACCAGACTTTGAAACCACTAGAATTCACTGAAAGGTAGCATTAAACTGTAAAACATTTGAGAGACAAGTTTATATAGCTTCTCTAGTTCACAGAGGAGTGTATAAAGTTCTTTGTAAATGTGGTTAAGTCCCATAAGTAGAGGAGAAGGCCAGTTGTAGGACACTGCAAGAAACCAGTAGTAATTCAGAGCCAATAACAATGAATATAACTGAACTGTGAGACAACAAGTGGAAAAGACATCAAAATGTAACTCTACAGTGTGGAATGGATGTTGTACCCTGCAGAAATATTTGAAATAGAGCAAGTGCACATTATACCAGTCTTTGAAAGCAATAGAATTCACTGCAAAGTAGCATTCAACTGTACAACAGTTGAGAGAAAAGTGTATATAGCTTCTCAAGTTCAGAGAAGAGTGTACAAAGTTGTTTGTACGTGTGGGGAAGTCCCATAATTATAGCAGAAGGCCAATAATAGGACACTGCAAACAAACGCTAGTAATTCAGATCAAATAATAATGAATATAACAGAATTGTGAGAGAAAAGAGAAAGTGAAAAAAAGAGAAAGTGACATCAAAACGTCAGACTATAGTCTAGAAAGGATGTTATACACTGCATCAATCCTTGAAATAGAGGAAGTGCACAATAAACCAGTCTTTGAAAGCAATAGAATTCACTGCAAAGTAGCATTGAGCTGTACAACAGTTGAGAGAAAAGTGTATATAGCTTCTCAAGGTCAGATAAGAGTGCACTAAGTGGTTTGTACATGTGAGGAATTCCCAAAAGTACAGGAGAAGGCCAATTATACGACACTGCAAGGAACCACTAGTAATTCAGATCAAATAACAATGAATATAACATTATTGTGATTGAACAAGTGGAAAAGCCATCAAAATGTAAGTCTGTAGTATAGAAAGATCTTTGTACACTGCAGAAAACCCTTTAAATAGAGCAAAGTGCACATTAAACCAGACTTTGAAACCACTAGAATTCACTGAAAGGTAGCATTAAACTGTAAAACAGTTGAGAGACAAGTTTATATAGATTCTCAAGTTCACAGAGGAGTGTATAAAGTTGTTTTTACATGTGGTGAAGTCCCATATGTAGAGCAGAAAGCCAATTATAGGACACTGCAAGAAACCAGTAGTAATTCAGAGCAAATAACAATAAATATGACTGAATTGTGAGAGAACAACTGGCAAAGACATCAAAATGTAGGTCTATAGTCTAGAAAGGATGTTGTTCCCTGCAGAAATCCTTGAAATAGAGCAAGTGCACATTAAACCAGTCTTTGAAAGCAATAGAATTCACTGCAAAGTAGCATGGAACTGTACAACAGTTGATAGACAAGTGTATATAGCTTGTCAAATCAGAGAAGAGTGTACAAAGTTGTTTGTACATGAGGGGAAGACCCAAAAGTACAGGAGCAGGCCAATTATAGGACACTGCAAGGAACCACTAGTAAGTCAGAGCATATAATAGTGAATAGAACAGAATTGTGAGAGGACAAGTGGAAAAGACATCAAAATGTAAGTCTATAGTCTAGAAAGGATGTTGTACACTGCAGAAATCTTGAACTAGAGCAAGTGCACATTAAACCAGTCTTTGAAAGTACTAGAATTCACTGAAAAGTAGCATTAAGCTGGAAAAAAGTTGAGAGACAAGTTCATATAGCTTCTCTAGTTCACAGAGTAGTTTATAAAGTTCTTTGTAAATGTTGTTAAGTCCCATAAGTAGAGGAAAAGGACAGTTTTAGGACACTGCAAGAAACTAGTAGTAATTCAGAGACATTAACAATGAATATAAATGAATTGTGATAGAACAAGTGGAAAAGACATCAAAATGTAAGTCTATAGTCTAGAATGGATGTTGTACCCTGCAGAAATTCTTGAAATAGAGCAAGTGCACATTAATCCAGTCTTTGAAACCACTAGAATTCACTGCAAAGTAGCATTGAACTGTATAACAGTTGAGAGAAAAGTGTATATAGCTTCTTAAGTTCAGAGAAGAGTGTACAAAGTTGTTTGTACATGTGAGGAATTCCCAAAAGTACAGGAGAAGGCCAATTATAGGACACTGCAAGGAACCACTAGTAATTCAGAGCAAATAACAATGAATATAACATTATTGTGATAGAACAAGTGCAAAAGCCATCAAAATGTAAGTCTGAAGTATAGAAAGATCTTTGTACACTGCAGAAAACCCTTTAAGTAGAGCAAAGTGCACATTAAACCAGACTTTGAAACCACTAGAATTCACTGAAAGGTAGCATTAAACTGTAAAACAGTTGAGAGACAAGTTTATATAGCTTCTCTAGTTCACAGAGGAGTGTATAAAGTTCTTTGTAAATGTGGTTAAGTCCCATAAGTAGAGGAGAAGGCCAGTTATAGGACACTGCAAGAAACCAGTAGTAATTCAGAGCCATTAACAATGAATATAGAGAGGACCAGGATGGCGGCATTAGGGCAGACGCCTGATTGTTGCCTACCACAACAATTTTGAAACTACCACTAGAAAACAGAACGGACACCATCCAGTACTACCGGAGGGCTGGCTGAACAGATGCTCTACAACTAGAGTAAAAGAGAGGGGGACGCGGGATGACGCTGATGCCGGTGAGCCAAAGATCTCACTTTAAAATCTACGGCTCTGGAAGATGGCGGCGGAGTTGAACGGCTGATCTGTTGCCTCGCATGGCAGTTTCGGAAGTACAACTAAAAGATGGACTGGTGAGCGCGGTGACTCCTGCTCATGTCTCCCCAGGCCGGGCGGCTGCTCTTCTCAGTCAGCACCTCAGCCGGGGCCACGAGCTCGTGGGCGTCCGTGGCAGCTGCTATGGCGGCGGCGGCGGCGGCGGCCGCGGACTCGGCGCAGTGGCTCTCGGTGAAGGAAGAGACCATCTTTCTGCAGGACGGGCCCATCCGCGTCACCGACCTGGCCGAGCTGCCCAGTGAGATCCTCGGGGCCCCGGAGGCCGCCGACACCGACTTGGAGGATTTTTAGGATTTCAAGTCGTTTAGCCATTTTGAGAGAGGAGAACCAAGAAGGCGGCAAAGTTAAACAAATAAACTGCGCCGCGCACAGCAATTTCAAAAATACAACTGGAGGACAGAGCGTCTGCCACCCAGAACCACAGGAGAGCTGGCTGAAGGGTGGATTTACAGCTAAGAGGGAAGAGGACAGAGCAAACTCGGAAGGGATAAGGTGCGGAGGCGCGTGGGTCGGACTGGTGGCGGGGGAAGGGACGTGCGGCTTTTTTTCCAACCCTAGGGGATTAGCTCCCCATCACCCTGAAATCCAGCTTCTGGGGACTCGCGGGAGACCCAGACACCTGCAGGGAGAGGCTGGACTCTCGGCCTTCGTGTCGGAGAGTGGGAGTAACTTCCTTGCGGAGGTGCGCCCAGCAAT
This sequence comes from Ia io, assembly GCA_025583905.1. Lineage (NCBI taxonomy): Eukaryota > Metazoa > Chordata > Mammalia > Chiroptera > Vespertilionidae > Ia > Ia io. Next base: position 38,250 of record JAJQQW010001360.1, on the reverse strand, counting down.
CAGTGTTTGCTGTGCTGGAGTGCGGAACGAGGGGGCTTAGAAACGTGGAGAGCAGAAAAAGCAGACTTGCAGCCATTGCGGTTCGCCACGCCATGGCCTGGTGGCGCCCTGAGACCCCGCCCTGCCCTGAGACCCCGCCCTGCCCTGAGACCCGCCCCGCCCTGGGACCCGCCCCCCCGCACGTTTTGCAGACCCGCCCCGCACGTTTTGCAGGCCCACCTGGGCTCCAAGCAGCGGCTTTTGCATGTGGTTGGCCTGCCCTGTGGCAGCTTGACCAGATGAACTGCGGTTCTAGTCGGACTGCTCCAGGGCCGCTTAGACAGGAGGAGGAAACTGCAGTTTTTGCTGTAATTCCTGCTGAGTGGCCTCAGGCAGTAGCTGACATACACTCCATTGGAGACCCAGAAATGAGGGCATCTAGTGGTCGGTGTGAGATGACAGCAGATTTCAACCACTCACATAAGGGACACATTCAAGAGGCAGACTCAGTGAGCGCCAAAGCCTTGCTGCAACAAGATCCGGCCCATAAACGTGTCTCCTGCACAGCAACTCTTCCTTTATAGACACAGAGGGTCCTCACGGGCAATTGGCCAGGAGGACAATTCCTCCCAGTGACACCAACAACAATCAAGACTTAACTATACAAAGGAGGACCAAGATGGAGGCATAGGGCGGAAGCCTTATTGTTGCCTACCACAACAATTTTGAGACTATGAGAGGAGAGCAGAGCAGACACCATCCAGAACTACCGGAGGGCTGGCTGGCTGAGCAGATGCTCTACAACTAGAATAAAAGAGAGGGGTACGCGGGATGATGCTGATGCTGGTGACCCAAAGATCACACTTTAAGAACTACGGCTCAGGCGACACAATGGCAGCCTGGAACGTGCTCGGCGCAGTTCCCCCGGCAGTCTCCGGCTGAGGGGATTGCTCCACTCGCTGCCAAGCACGGACAGACGAGCCCCTGAGAGACATGGGGTGGGAGACTCCATGCTTGCTGACCTCCGAGTCCTTCAAGAATCTCAACGCCCCGGAAGCGGCCAGGTGTGCACGTTCAGCGACTGGCCACCGCTGCAGACCCAAGGGCCGACACAGTGTGACCCCGGACCAGCCCGCCACCGCGCACCGGGCACACCGGAGCTTCGCCGAGCCCGCAGCCCAACAAGTTCTGTGGCAGCCGCCCTGGTGCTTTGAGAAAATGGCCGAAGGAATTGCTGAGAGGGAATTGACCAACAGGAATTGGGATCAAGAAGAAGAAACCCCGCTGGGTCCCGGGTCCGGGTGAGGCCGCGCGCCCGTGGGTCCGGGTGAGGTCACGCGACCCTGGGTCTGGGAGAGGCCACGCGCCCCTGGGTCCGGGTGAGGCCACGCGCCCCTGGGTCCAGGTGAAGCTGTATCCCAGGCCCGGGTGAGGCCGTGTGCCCCTGGATCCAGGAGAGGCTGGGTCCCGGGTCCGGGTGAGGCCTTGCGCACCTGGGTCCGGGTGAGGCCACGCGCCCCCCTGGGTCCAGGTGAGGCTGGATCCTGGGTCCGGGTGAGGCTGCATGCCCCTGGGCTCGGGTGTGGTCACACACCCCTGGGTCTAGGTGAGGCCTCACACCCCTGGGTCCAGGTGAGGCCGTGCGCCCCTGGATCCAGGGTGAGGCCACACGACCATGGGTCTGGGAGAGGCCACGCACCCCTGGGTCCGGGTGAGGCCACGCGCCCCTGTGTCCGGGTGAAGCTGGATCCTGGGTCTGGGTGAGGCCGTGTGCCCCTGGGTCCAGGTGAGGCCATGTGCCCCTGTGTCCGGGTGAAGCTGGATCCTGGGTCTGTGTGAGGCCATGTGCCCCTGGGTCCAGGTGAAGCTGGATCCCGGGTCCGGGTGAGGCCGTGCACCCCTGGGTCCGGGTGAGGCTGCATGCCCCTGGGTCCGTGTGAGGCCATGCGCCCCTGGATCCGGGTGAGGCCACACGACCATGGGTCCGGGTGAGGCCAAGCGCCCCTGTGTCCGGGTGAAGCTGGATCCTGGGTCTGGGTGAGGCCGTGTGCCCCTGGGTCCGGGTGAGGCCATGTGCCCCTGGGTCCAGGTGGAGCTGGATCCCGGGTCCGGGTGAGGCCGTGCACCCCTGGGTCCGGGTGAGGCTGCATGCCCCTGGGTCTGTGTGAGGCCATGCACCCCTGGGTCCGGGTGAAGCTGGATCCTGGGTCTGGGTGAGGCCGTGTGCCCCTGGGTCCAGGTGAGGCCATGTGCCTCTGGGTCCGGGTGAAGCTGCATCCCGGGTCTGGGTGAGGCCATGCGCACCTGGGTCCGGGTGAGGCCATGCGCCCCTGGGTCCGGGTGAAAGCTGGATCCCGGGTCTGGGTGAGGCCGTATGCCGCTGGGTCCGGGTGAGGCCATGCTCCCCTGGGTCTGGGTGAAGCTGGATCCTGGGTCCTGGTGAGGCTGCGTGCCCCTGGGCTCGGGTGTGGTCACACATCCCTGGGTCTAGGTGAGGCCTCACACCCCTGGGTCCGGGTGAGGCCGTGCGCCCCTGGGTCCGGGTGAGGCCACGCGCCCCTGGGTCCGGGAGAGGACACGCACCCCTGGGCCCAGGAGAGGCCACGCGCCCCTGGGTCCGGGTGAGGCCACGCGCCCCTGGGTCCAGGTGAAGCTGTATCCCAGGCCCGGGTGAGGCCGTGTGCCCCTGGATCCAGGAGAGGCTGGGTCCCGGGTCCGGGTGAGGCCTTGCGCACCTGGGTCCGGGTGAGGCCACGCGCCCCTGGGTCCAGGTGAGGCTGGATCCTGGGTCCCGGGTGAGGCTGCATGCCCCTGGGCTCGGGTGTGGTCACACACCCCTGGGTCTAGGTGAGGCCTCACACCCCTGGGTCCGGGTGAGGCCGTGCGCCCCTGGATCCGGGTGAGGCCACACGACCATGGGTCTGGGAGAGGCCACGCACCCCTGGGTCCGGGTGAGGCCACGCGCCCCTGTGTCCGGGTGAAGCTGGATCCTGGGTCTGGGTGAGGCCGTGTGCCCCCCCTGGGTCCAGGTGAGGCCATGTGCCCCTGGGTCCAGGTGAAGCTGGATCCCGGGTCCGGGTGAGGCCGTGCACCCCTGGGTCCGGGTGAGGCTGCATGCCCCTGGGTCCGTGTGAGGCCATGCGCCCCTGGATCCGGGTGAGGCCACACGACCATGGGTCCGGGTGAGGCCACGCGCCCCTGTGTCCGGGTGAAGCTGGATCCTGGGTCTGGGTGAGGCCGTGTGCCCCTGGGTCCGGGTGAGGCCATGTGCCCCTGGGTCCAGGTGGAGCTGGATCCCGGGTCCGGGTGAGGCCGTGCACCCCTGGGTCCGGGTGAGGCTGCATGCCCCTGGGTCTGTGTGAGGCCATGCGCCCCTGGGTCCGGGTGAAGCTGGATCCTGGGTCTGGGTGAGGCCGTGTGCCCCTGGGTCCAGGTGAGGCCATGTGCCCCTGGGTCCGGGTGAAGCTGCATCCCGGGTCTGGGTGAGGCCATGCGCACCTGGGTCCGGGTGAGGCCATGCGCCCCTGGGTCCGGGTGAAGCTGGATCCCGGGTCTGGGTGAGGCCGTATGCCGCTGGGTCCAGGTGAGGCCATGCTCCCCTGGGTCCGGGTGAAGCTGGATCCTGGGTCCTGGGTCCTGGTGAGGGCCTCGCGCACCTGGGTCCGGGTGAGGCCACGCGCCCCTGGGTCTGGGGGAGGCCACACGCCCCTGGGTCCCGGTGAGGCCACACGCCCCTGGGTCCGGGGGAGGCCACGCGCCCCTGGGTCCGGGAGAGGCTGGGTCCCGGGTCCAGGCGAGGCTGCGTGCCCCTGGGCTCGGGTGTGGTCACACATCCCTGGGTCTAGGTGAGGCCTCACACCCCTGGGTCCGGGTGAGGCCGTGCGCCCCTGGGTCCGGGTGAGGCCACGCGCCCCTGGGTCCGGGAGAGGACACGCACCCCTGGGCCCAGGAGAGGCCACGCGCCCCTGGGTCCGGGTGAGGCCACGCGCCTCTGGGTCCGGGTGAGGCCACGCGCCCCTGGGTCCGGATGAAGCTGGAGCATCCCGGGTCCGGGTGAGGCCGTGTGCCCCTGGATCCAGGCGAGGCTGGGTCCCGGGTCCGGGTGAGGCCACGCGCACCCGGGTCCAGGTGAGGCCATGCGCCCCCTGGGCCCGGTTGAGGCCACGTGCCCCTGAGTCCGGGTGAAGCCATGCCCCTGGGTCCGGCCAAGACCAAAACAGAGGGTGTTGGACCTGCATTACCACCATTTGTCCACCATCCAGAGCTGAGGGGTCAGTACTGACATGTACACATAAGGAACTGGTGGACATTGATATTGGGTCTCAAAAGAACTGTTGGTCCAGAAAGAAACTCACTACAGACTGATTCATTTGCCTGTCAGCATAACTATTATTGCTCGTCTCACATTCAGTTCTTATAAGTATATCTCTAGTGACACATGATCTTGCTCATCTAGGGGAAATGATGAACAACATAGACTGATGAACAAGAACAGAACCAGAAACAAGGAGGCATCGATCGGACTATCGGGCCTGAGAGGGAAGGTAGGGGAGGGTGGGGGGAGGGGGGGGAGAGATAAACCAAAGGACTTGTGTGCATGCATATGAGCGTAACCAATGGTTAAATTCAAGAGGGGGTTGGGGCATCCGTGGGAAGGGGTGTGGGGATGGGAATAGGGGGATGAGGACAAATATGTGACACCTGAATCAATAAAGAAATTAAAAAAAGAGAGAGAGCTTATACGTTCAAACCTAAAAAAAAAAAAAAAACAATGAATATAAATGAATTGTGAGAGAACAAGTGGAAAAGACATCAAAATGTAAGTCTATAGTCTAGAATGGATGTTGTACCCTGCAGAAATTCTTGAAATAGAGCAAGTGCAAATTAAACCAGTCTTTGAAACCACTAGAATTCACTGCAAAGTAGCATTGAGCTGTACAACAGTTGAGAGAAAAGTGTATATAGCTTCTAAAGTTCAGAGAAGAGGGTACAAAGTTGTTTGTACATGTGAGGAATTCCCAAAAGTACAAGAGAAGGCCAATTATACGACACTGCAAGGAACCACTAGTAATTCAGAGCAAACAACAATGAATATAACAGTATTGTGATAGAACAAGTGCAAAAGCCATCAAAATGTAAGTCTGAAGTATAGAAAGATCTTTGTACACTGCAGAAAACCCTTTAAATAGGGCAAAGTGCACATTAAACCAGACTTTGAAACAACTAGAATTCACTGAAAAGCAGCATTAAACTGTAAAACATTTGAGAGACAAGTTTATATAGCTTTCTCAAGTTCACAGAGGAGTGTATAAAGTTGTTTTTACATGTGGTGAAGTCCCATATGTAGAGCAGAAAGCCAATTATAGCCCACTGCAAGAAACCAGTAGTAATTCAGAGCAAATAACAATGAATATGACTGAATTGTGAGAGAACAACTGGCAAAGACTTCAAAATGTAAGTCTATAGTCTAGAAAGGATGTTGTTCCATGCAGAAATCCTTGAAATAGTGCACGTGGACATTAAACCAGTCTTTGAAAGCAATAGAATTCACTGCAAAGTAGCATTCAACTGTACAACAGTTGAGAGACAAGTGTATATAGTTTCTCAAGTTCAGAGAAGAGTGGACAAAGTTGTTTGTACATGTGGGGAAGTCCCAAAAGTACAGGAGAAGACCAATTATAGGACCCTGCAAGGAACCACTAGTAATTCAGAGCAAATAATAGTGAATAGAACAGAATTGTGATGGAAGAAGTGGAAAAGACATCAAAATGCAAGTCTATAGTCCAGAAAGGATATTATATACTGCCGAAATTCTTGAAATATAGGAAGTGCACATTAAACCAGTGTTTGAAACCAAAAGAATTCACTGCAAAGTAGTATTCCACTGTACAACAGTTGGGAGACAAGTGTATATAGCTGCACGAGTTCAGGGAGGAGTGTACAAAGTTGATTGTATATGTGGGGAAGTTGCATGATTAGAGCAGAAGGCCAATTATAGGACACTGCAAGGAACCACTAGTAATTCAGAGCAAATAATAGTGAATAGAACAGAATAGTGAGAAGACAAGTGGAAAAGACAATAAAATATAAGTCTGTAGTATAGAATGATCTTTGTACACTGCAGAAAACCCTTTAAATAGAGCAAAGTGCACATTAAACCGACTTTGAAACAACTAGAATTCACTGAAAAGTAGCATTAAAATGTAAAACATTTGAGAGACAAATTTATATAGCTTCTCAAGTTCACAGAGGAGTGTATAAAGTTGTTTTTTTACATGTGGTGAAGTCCCATATGTACAGCAGAAAGCCAATTATAGCCCACTGCAAGAAACCAGTAGTAATTCATAGCAAATAACAATGAATATGACTGAATTGTGAGAGAACAACTGGCAAAGACATCAAAATGTAGGACTATAGTCTAGAAATGATGTTGTTCCCTGCAGAAATCCTTGAAATAGAGCAAGTGCACATTAAACCAGTGTTTGAAAGAAATAGAATTCACTGCAAAGTAGCGTTCAACTGTACAACAGTTGAGAGACAAGTGTATATAGCTTGTCAAGTTCAGAGAAGAGTGTACAAAGTTGTTTGTACATGTGGGGAAGACCCAAAAGTAGAGGAGCAGGCCAATTATAGGACACTGCAAGGAACCACTAGTAATTCAGAGCAAATAATAGTGAATAGAACAGAATTGTGATAGGACAAGTGGAAAAGACATCAAAATGTAAGTCTATAGTCTGGAAAGGATGTTGTACACTGCAGAAATCTTGAACTAGAGCAAGTGCACATTAAACCAGTCTTTGAAAGTACTACAATTCACTGAAAAGTAGCATTAAGCTGGAAAAAAGTTGAGAGACAAGTTTATATAGCTTCTCTAGTTCACAGAGTAGTTTATTTATTTTTATTTTTTTTATTATTTTTTTTTAAATTTCTTAATTGATTGAGGTATCACATATTTGTCCTCATCCCCCCATTCCCATCCCTCACCCCTCCCCACACATGCCCCCCACCCCCGTGTTGTCCTTAACCGCTCGTTAGGCTCATTTGCTTGCACACAAGTCCTTTGGTTGATCTCTCCCCTTTGCCCCCACCCTTCCCTACCCTCCCCCTGAGGCCCGACAGTCTGATCCATGCCTCCTTGTTTCTGGGTCTGTTCTTGTTCATCAGTCTATGTTGTTCATTATTTCCCCTAGATGAGTGAGATCATGTGCTATTAGAAATACACTTATAAGAACTGAAAATGAGACAAGCAATAATGTTTATGGTGACAGGCAAATGAATCAGTGTGTAGTGAGTTTCTTTCTGGGTCAACAGTTCTTTTGAGACCCAATTTCAATGTCCAACAGTTCCTTATGTGTACATGTCAGCAATGACATTTCAGTTCTGGATGGTGGACAAATGGTGGTAATGCAGGTCCGACTCTGTGTGGTTTGGTCCTGGGCAACCTGCAGTGATGCACAGCTGTTAACTGCTAGTATGGGAAGGCCACATCAGCGTCTTCCATCTCTGGACTGCTTCTCTTCTGTCTTCATGGCTAGAGTAGTCCTGTCGATTCCTCTCTGTTGCTGGAATCCACATGGTCTCGGAGTTGTTTTCTGAAAATATACAAACATATTCTCGACCAAAAGTTAATAAAGGAATATTTTCTATAAATTTGACTGGGGATCCTATTTCATTTTTTTTGCCCAGATGATTTTCCTCTGGCTTGTTTTGTCACCTTGTGTGTTTTTCCTGGGTGTCTTGCTTTTAGCCTTACAATTAATTTTCTAAAGTATTAATTTTCTAGATGTAATTTACTTACAGGATATTTTTCCTTACATGATATTCCTCTACTATCCCCTCCTTTTTTGATTAAAATGTTAGGAGGCTTTTGAAAATTTTATAATGTAGTCTTGATGGCTTTTAAATTTTAATTTTTTGCACTATAATATTACTGTTTTAGGTTCATTACATGGTGCACAATTTTATCATGAGATGAAGTACCAATAAAGATTTTAGTTAACACTTTAGGAACACCTTGTTGTCCAGTACAATTAATTTTTTCTAGAATATTCGCTTGTTTCCACTAGCCAATTTAAATTTGCCTGAAAACTTGACTACTGTTTTACTATCAAATTTATTACTCTAACAACAATCTTATTTTACCCTGTAAATATTGGTGGAAGGGATTATTTGCCTTCTTGAGTAGGTCCTGAGCATAACTGGTGGTAGCCTGGATTTAGATATCGTAAACCCACTTCCCTGCACCATGGGTACAAGACAACTCAAACCATTCTTGTTGGAGTGAGAGGGCAGCTGCTGTCGGCCAAGTCTCTTTCGGTCACCTGGGTCCTGATCTGAGCTGGGCATGGGAAGCACGAAGCAGCCATGGGGACAGGAGACCTCCTTCAGAAGGGGCTATGATTCAGGAACCTGCAATGTTGGGGGGGGTGAGGGTCTGTGCCCCACCTCTGTTGATCCCCAAATTCTCTCCTGATGGCCCCTCTGTGACTGTGCCTGTCTTAGGTTGTTCCTTCCTTGAGGAATCTTACCCGTCTCTGGCTAACCAGCCATCCTCCGGGGCCAAGCAGGGTGACGTGAGGTTCAGTTTTGTCTCCTTGGTAGCCTATGCCCCCGAGGCCTCCATGCCCAGCACCTGCCATGGGATCCCCTCGCCTGCTGGCGGGGACCCAGAACTGATCACATATCTTTTGGAACTTGGGTTTCTTCTCCAGGGAGGGCTCAGTTTGCCCCACTGGGTGAGAGACAGATCCATGGCACCAGTCATCACGAGACTTCAACCTCGACATGAACAGAGAGCTCATGCAACAACTGTGAGCAATTGAATTGTGAGAAGAGGGTCTCTCTTGGCCTAAAGGGTAAGAGGGACCAATATAGAATGCTCAGGTGCCTTCCCAGGAGGTCCTCTACACAATGAAAAGGATTAAATCCTTACATGTCCTTTTTAAATTGCTGCCAGACATTCAAAGAATTAGTTTGTACATTTGCTTGGGATAATTGTATATTGTGCTGTAGTAATTCTAAAGTATCAAGAGATGTGTTAAGTTTGTCTCCAAGCACCAAACAGATGACTTTTTTTTTTTTTTTTTTTTCCCCCCAATGGTGCGAGGAACTATTACAAGTACTGGGGGTGTTCCAAATCTGGGAAAAATTTTAATGACAGTATAGAATAATATCATGCAAGGATATTCTTTGTTCTAGTCCATGGGAATTCCCTTTCAAACTGGCTGTCCATTTCTTTTTATATAGACAAGGTCTTAGTTACATTTTCTGCACCTCTACCGGGGGCACGTAGTGATAATAGTGACACCCTTTCTTTGGTGTCCACACAAGCCAGAAACCTCTCTTTAATTGTACACACAAAGGGGCATTATTTTGATTTCGTGTCATACAAAAGGGAAGATGGGTGGAGATCCCTGTGTATTTATACTTTCTTGCCCCCCCACCCATGGACCTCCTGGATGTCCAGGGTGTTTGGTATTATTGGTAACTACATTAATCAGGGGATCAGCCCATGTAAGGGGTCTTACCCATGAGGGGTCGGGAACATAAGACCAAAATACTTACCCTCTTGTCCCAGGTAAAATTACCGTACATCTGATGATTGCTAGCATGGCTAGAAAGGCGTTCTCAGGCATTCTTGGGTTTTGATTATCTCACAATTTCTTCCCTGAGGTTTGATATTCTGATTGATGTTTCTCTGTTTCTGGATCTATTTTTCCCCCCCATCAGTTTATGTTGTTTATTATATTCCACAAATGAGTGAGATCATGTGATATTTATTTATCTTTCTCTGCCTGGCTAATTTCACTAAGCATAATATTTTCCATCTCCATCCATATTGTTGCAAATGGTAAGAGCTCCTTCTTTTTGACCGCAGCGTAGTATTCCATTGTGTAGATGTACCACAGTTTTTTAATCCACTCATCTGCTGATGGGCACTTAGGCTGTTTCCAAATCTTAGCTATAGTGAATTGTGCTGCTATGAACATAGGGGTGCATAAATCCTTTCTGATTGATATTTACAGTTTCTTGGGATATATTCCTAGAAGTGGCATCACTGGGTCAAATGGGAGTTCTATTTTTAGTTTTTTTTAAGGAAACTCCATACTGTTCTCCACAGTGGCTGCACGAGTCTGCATTCCCACCAGCAGTGCACGAGGGTTCCTTTTTCTCCACATCCTCGCCAGCACTTGTCATTTGTTGACTTGTTGAAAATGGCCATTCTGACATGTGTGAGATGGTACCGCATTGTTGTTTTGATTTACATCTCTCTAATGATTAGTGATTTAGAGCAGGTTTTCATGTGTCTCTTGGCCTTCCTTCTGTCTTCTTTCGAAAAGTGTCTATTTAGATCAGTTGCCCATTTTTTGATTGGGTTGTTTATCTTCTTTTTGTTAAGCTGCATGAGTTCCCTGTAAATGTTGGAGATTAAACCCTTATCGTTGACATCATTGGCAAATATGTTCTCCCATGTAGTGGGCTTTCTTGTTGTTTTATTGATGGTTTCCTTTGCTGTGCAAAAGCTTTTTATTTTGATGTAGTCCCATTTGTTTATTTTCTCTTTAGCTTCCATTGCCCTAGGAGCAGTATCAGTGAAGAAGTTCTTTTAGCATATATCAGAGATTTTTCTGCCTGTAGATTCCTCTAGTATTTTTATGGTTTCCTGTATTATGTTTAGGTCCTTGATCCATTTTAAGTTTATTTTTGTGTATGGTGTAAGTTGGTGGTCTAGTTTCATTTTTTTGCATGTATCTGTCCAATTTTCCCAACACCATTTGTTGAAGAGACTGTCTTGAATCCATTGTATGTTCATGCCACCTTTGTCAAATATTAATTGAGCATAGTGATTTGGATCGATTTCTGGGTTCTCTATTCTATTCCATTGATCTATATGTCTGTTCTTGTGCCAATACCAGGCAATTTTGAGAACAGTGGCTTTGTAATACAGCTTGAAATCTGGTATGGAGATCCCACCTACTTTGTTCTTCTTTCTCAGGATTGCTGTGGCTATTCGGGGTCTTTTTTTATTCCAGATGAATTTTTGGAAAGTTCGTTCTAGGTCTGTGAAGTATGCCGTTGGTATTTTAATGGGAAGTGCATTGAAATTATAGATTGCTTTGGGTAGTATGGACATTTTGATGATGTTGATTCTACCAATCCATGAACATGGTATGTTCTTCCATCTGTTTATGTCTTCCTCTATCTCTTTTTTTCAGTGTTGTGTAGTTTTCCGCGTATAGGTCTTTTACCTCCTTATTTAAGTTTATTCCTAGGTATCTTAATTTTTTTGGTGTGATGGTAAATGGGATTGCTTTTTTAGTCTCTCTTTCTGTAAGTTCATTATTGGTGTACAGAAATGCCATAGATTTCTTAGCATTTATTTTGTATCCTGCTACTCTGCCAAATTCATTTATTAAGTCTAATAATTTTTTGATGGCGTCTTTAGGGTTTTCTATGTACAGTATCATGTCATCTGTAAATAAGGACAGTTTTACTTCTTCTTTTCCAGTTTGGATGCCTTTAATTTCTTCTTCTTGTCTGATGGCAATGGCTAGTATTTCCAACACTATTTTGAACAGGAGTGGTGAAAGTGTGCATCCCTGTCTTGTTCCTGTTCTTAGGGGAAATGGTTTTAGCTTTTGCCCATTGAGTATGATGTTGGCTGTGGGTTTGTCATATATGGCTTTTATTATGTTGAGGTATGATCCTCCTATTCCCAGCTTGCTGAGAGTTTTTATCAAGAAAGGGTGTTGGATTTTGTCAAATGGTTTTTCTGCATCAATTGATATGAACTATATGGTTTTTATGTCTCTATTTGTTTATGTGATGTATCACGTTTATTAATTTGTGAATATTATACCATCCTTGCATCCCAGGGATAAATCCTACTTGGTCGTGGTGTATGATCTTTCTGATGTACTGCTGGAGCGATTTGCTAGAATTTTGTTGAGGATTTTGGCATCTATGTTCATGAGGGATATTGGCCTGTAATTCTCTTTCATTGTGTTATCTTTATCTGGTTTTGGTATTAGGGTGATGCTGGCTTCATAGAAGGAGCTTGGAAGTGTTCCTTCTTCTTGAATTTTCTGGAATAGTCTGAGGAGGATAGGTTTTAGCTCTTCCTTGAATGTTTTATAAAACTCCCCTGTGAAGCCGTCTGGCCCCGGGCTTTTGTTTGCTGGAAGCTTTTTGATAACTGCTTCAATTTCTTCCATAGTTATCAACCTATTGGGGTTTTTAGTCTCTTCCTGAGTAAGTTTTGGAAGGTTGTGTTTTTCTAGGAATGTGTCCATTTCCTCCAGGTTGTCTAGTTTGTTGGAGTAGAGTTGTTCATAGTATTTTTTGACAATCCTTTGTATTTCTGTGGGGTCTGTTGTTATTTCACCTCTTTCATTTCTGATTTTGTTTATTTGGGTCCTCTCTCTTTGCTTCTTGGTGAGCCTGGCTAGAGGTTCATCAATCTTGTTTATCCTTTCAAAGAACCAGCTCTTGGTTTTGTTGATCTTGTGTATTGTTTTTTTTGGTCTCTATGTCATTCATTTCTGCTCTGATCTTTATTATTTCCTTTCTTCTGCTCACTGTGGGCTTTTCTTGTTGCTCCCTTTCTAATTCTTTGAGTTGTTGAGTTAGATAATCTATTACCATTTTTTCTTGTTTTTTGAGGTAGGCCTGTAGAGCTATACATTTCCCTCTCAGGACTGCTTTCATTGTGTCCCATAGGATTTGCAATGTTGTGTTTTTATTGTCATTAGTCTCCAGGATGTTTTTAATTTCTTCTTTGATCTCATTGATAACCCAATCATTGTTTAGTAGCATGCTATTCAGTTTCCAAGTGTTTGCATTTTTTGGAATGTTTTTATTGTAGTGTATTTCTAATATTATGCCATTGTGGTCTGAGAAAATGCTTGATATGATTTCAATCTTTTTGAATTTTGGGAGACTTTGCTTGTTACCCAATATATGGTCTATTTTTGAGAATGTCCCATGTGCACTTGAGAAGAACGTATATTCCATGGCTTTGGGGTGAAATACTCTGAAGATGTCAATTAGGTCCATCTGATCTAATGTGTCATTTAGAATTGCTGTTTCTTTGCTGATTTTTTTTCCAGAGGATTTATCCATTGGTGTCAGTGGTGTATTGAAGTCCCCTACTATGATTGTGTTGATGTCGAACTCTCCCTTGATATCTTCCAGCAGATTTTTTATGTATTTGGGCGCTCCTGCGTTGGGTGCATATATGTTTACTAGAGTTATATCTTCTTGCTGGATTGCTCCCTTTAGTATTATGTAGTGGCCTTCCTTATCTCTTGTTAAAGCCTTTACTTTGAGGTCTATTTTATCTGATATAAGTATCGCAACCCCAGCTTTTTTCTCATTTCCATTTGCCTGGAAAATGTTTTTCCATCCCTTCACTCTCAGTCTGTGTGAGTCTTTTGCTCTAAGGTGGGTCTCTTGTAGACAGCAAATATATGGGTCATGTTTTCTTATCCATTCAGCTACCCTATGTCTTTTGATTGGTGCATTTAATCCATTTACGTTTACTGTTATTATTGATAAGTACCTGTTTGTTGACATATTTTTCCTTAGTGTTTGTGTTTCTTCTTGCCTTTCTCTTCTTTTTACAGCAGCCCCTTTAGCATTTCTTGCATTGCTGGCTTGGTAGTGATGAACTCTCTTAGCCCTTTTTTGACTGTGAAGCTTCTGATTCCACCTTCAATTTTGAATGATAGCCTTGTTGGGTATAGTATTCTTGGATTCAGTCCCTTGTTTTGCATCACTTTGTATATTTCATTCCATTCCCTTCTGGCCTGGTGTGTTTCTGTTGAGAAATCAGTTGATATTCTGATAGGAGATCCCTTGTAGGTAACTTTCTGTTTCTCTCTGGCAGCCTTTAAGATTCTTGCTTTGTCGTTGGTGTTCGTCAATTTAATTATGATGTGTCTTGGTGTCGGTCTTTTGGGGTTCAACTTGTTTGGGACTCTGTGTACTTCTTGGACTTGGATAGTTTTTTTCTTGCCAATATCAGGGAAGTTTTCTGTCATTATTTCTTCTAACAGGTTTTGTATTCCTTGCTTCTCTTCCTCTCCTTCTTTTATCCCTATTATTCGAAGGTTGTTTCGTTTTGTGTTGTCCCAAAGCTCCCTTAGGTTCTCCTCTTGCTTTTTAAGTCTTCTTTCCAGTTGCTGCTGTGTTTGTGTGTTTTTTCCTACCTTGTCTTCTAATTCGCTGATGCGGTCCTCAGCCTCTTCTACTCTACTCTTTAAGCCTTCCATTGTGTTCTTTATTGCAGCTATGTCGTTCTTCATCTCCTCTTGGTTTCTTTTCATGTTGGTGACATTTTCATTCAGCTCCTTATAGTTCTCATTGAGTTGTGTGTATTTGTCATCCATCCGTTTAAACATCCTTATAACGAATACTCTGAATTCTTTCTCTGTTAAGCTGCTAGCCTCAAATTCATTTAACTCCCTTTCTGGTGATTCCTCTTTTTCCTCCCATTGGGAATTTCCTTTTTTTCTCCCCATGTTGTTTTCCTGTAATGTTTTAATTGTAGATCCGCTTGCTTTGCTACCCCGGTTCTTTTGAAGATGGTGCTACTGGTGTAATCTCTCAGTTCTCCTGGGCTTGGTAATCTAGTGTAGCTCCCTACTTGAGCTACTTGGGTTCTCTTGATGTAGGCCTGCAAGCTTGAGAGGCACAACTGTGGTGTCTAAAAGTCAGCAGCTATGGAGTGTCCCAGTTTTTGCTGTCTTGCACCCTTAGTTGAAATCGCGCGTGTCCAGTGGGAACTCACAGTGGCACCCAGGAACCGACTGTTGGGAGAGCTCCCAGTGGCTCCCACTAGCACCCAGTGTGTAGATAGGCTCAGGGTGCCTGCCTGTTGTAAATTCACTTCTGTGGAGGTGTGTTTGCAGGGGCACAGCTCTGACGCACTTTGAGAGACTCTGGCACTGAAGTTAAACAGCTAGGGTGTATGTGGGAAGTTATTCAGGAGAAAGGAGTTCAGAGTTTCTGCTGTGGGGCAGTGCGTCCTTGGCTGTACAGAATCACACTCAGCAGGGGCTCAAAGCAGCTCCCCTGAGGACCCTGTGGATATATGGGCTCAGGGCACCTTCCCTTGCTGTGGCTGTGAGTTTGCCGCTCTGGAGTGTGCGAGAAACTGGTGGCGTGCCCGCCAGCGCACAGCTCTGATGCAATTTGAGAGACTCTGGCCCGGAAGTTAAACAGCTAGGGTGTATGTGGGAAGTTATTCAGGAGAAAGGAGTTCAGAGTTTCTGCTGTGGGGCAGCGCACCTTGGCTGTACAGAATCACACCCATCAGAGGCTCAAAGCAGCTCCCCAGAGGACCCTGTGGATATATGGGCTCAGGGTGCCTTCCCTTGCTGTGGCCTTGAGTTTGCCTGCCCTTGATTGTGCGTGAATGGTGGCGCGCCCACCTGCGCAAAGCTCTGATGCACCCTGGCCCTGAAGTTGCACCGCAGGGGTGTCCGTGGGCAGTTATTTAGGAAGGGGCAGTTCAGAGATTCTACTGCAGGGCCGCGCACCCTTGACTGTGCAGAATCACCCCCTCGGGGTCTCTCGGTGGTTCCCAAGCAGTGCCTGGGTAGTGGAGTGCCTGGGTGTCTATGGGCTGGGGATTCAGCGAATCCTGAGTTCCAGCGCTGGGGAGGGGGAGGTTGTACTTACTGCTTTCAGCAGCGCACTTTTGGAGGTGGAGGTCTCAGGGTTCTCGCATCTGCAGCTGGGGTGGCAGGTCTTCTACCAGAGTGGCTGTAGTGACCAGGTTTGCTTCCGAGACAAGACTGGGTGGTGGTAAGGTTAGGATTCTAGTCTCTAGCAGTTCCGATCGTAAAGATGGCGGGGTCTCTGTGCCACTGGTGTCCTCCCCGGAGTGTTTGCAGCGGCCGCGGGGTTTTGCCAACCAAGACTGCCTGGATTGGAAGCCCCCTGGAAGAACTGCAGGGACTAATTGTCCCTATTTCACTCACACACAAACCCACACACATCCACACACACCTCTATCGCTCCTTCACTCGATCACACACTCACCCTCCCTACCTTCCTGCCGGACGCCATCTTCCCCTCCCCGCCACAGAGTACTTTATAATGTTGTTTGTAAATGTGGTTAAGTCTCATAAATAGAGCAGACAGCCAGTTATAGGACACTGCAAGAAACGAGTAGCAATTCAGAGCCAATAACAATGAATATAACTGAATTGTGAGAGAGCAAGTGGAAAAGACATCAAAATGTAAGTCTATAGTCTAAAATTGATGTTGTTCCTTGCAGAAATTCTTGAAATAGAGCAAGTGCACATTAAACCAGTCTTTGAAAGCAATAGAATTCACTGCAAAGTAGCATTGAACTGTACAACAGTTGAGAGAAAAAGTGTATATAGCTTCTCAAGTTCAGAGAAGAGTGCACAAAGTGGTTTGTACATGTGAGGAATTCCCAAAAGTACAGGAGAAGGCCAATTATAGGACACTGCAAGGAACCACTAGTAATTCAGAGCAAATAATAGTGAATAGAACATTATTGTGATAGAACAAGTGGAAAAGCCATCAAAATGTAAGTCTGTAGTATAGAAAGATCTTTGTACACTGCAGAAAACCCTTTTAATAGAGCAAAGTGCACATTAAACCAGACTTTGAAACAACTAGAATTCAATGAAAAGTAGCATTAAAATGTAAAACATTTGAGAGACAAGTTTATATAGCTTCTCAAGTTCACAAAGGAGTGTATAAAGTTGTTTTTACATGTGGTGAAGTCCCATATGTAGAGCAGAAAGCCAATTATAGGACATTGCAAGAAACCAGTAGTAATTCAGAGCAAATAACAATGAATATGACTGAATTGTGAGAGAACAACTGGCAAAGACATCAAAATGTAAGTCTATAGTCTAGAAAGGATGTTGTTCCCTTCAGAAATCCTTGAAATAGAGCAAGTGCACATTAAACCAGTGTTTGAAAGAAATAGAATTCACTGCAAAGTAGCATTGAACTGTACAACAGTTGAGAGACAAGTGTATATAGCTTCTCAATTTCAGAGAAGAGTGTACAAACTTGTTTGTACATGTGGGGAAGACCCAAAAGTACAGGAGCAGGCCAATTATAGGACACTGCAAGGAACCACTAGTAATTCAGAGCAAATAATAGTGAATAGAACAGAATTGTGATAGGACAAAACGTAAGTCTATAGTCTAGAAAGGATGTTGTACACTGCCGAAATCTTGAACTAGAGCAAATGCACATTAAACCAGTCTTTGAAAGTACTAGAAATCACTGAAAAGTGCATTAAACTGGAAAAAAGTTGAGAGACAAGTTTATATAGCTTCTCTAGTACACAGAGTAGTTTATAATGTTGTTTGTAAATGTGGTTAAGTTTCATAAATAGAGCAGACAGGCAAATTATAGGACACTGCAAGGAACCACTAGTAATTCAGAGCAAATAATAGTGAATAGAACAGAATTGTGATAGGACAAGTGAAAAGACATCAAAATGTAGGTCTATAGTCTAGAAAGGATGTTGTACACTGCAGAAATCTTGAACTAGAGCAAGTGCACATTAAACCAGTCTTTGAAAGTACTACAATTCACTGAAAAGTAGCATTAAGCTGGAAAAAAAGTTGAGAGACAAGTTTATATAGCTTCTCTAGTACACAGAGTAGTTTATAATGTTGTTTGTATATGTGGTTACGTCTCATAAATAGAGCAGACAGCCAGTTATAGGACACTGCAAGAAACGAGTAGCAATTCAGAACCAATAACAATGAATATAACTGAAATGTGAGAGAACAAGTGGAAAAGATATCAAAATGTAAGTCTATAGTCTAGAATTGATGTTGCTGCTTGCAGAAATTCTTGAAATATAGCAAGTGCACATTAAACCAGTCTTTGAAAGCAATAGAATTCACTAAAAGTTGCATTCAACTGTACAACAGTTGAGAGAAAAGTGAATATAGCTTCTCAGTTCAGAGAAGAGTGCACAAAGTGGTTTGTACATGTGAGGAATTCCCAAAAGTACAGGAGAAGGCCAATGATAGGACTCTGCAAGGAACCATTAGTAATTCAGATCAAATAACAATGAATATAACATTATTGTGATAGAACAAGTGGAAAAGCCATCAAATGTAAGTCTGTAGTGTAGAAAGATCTTTGTACCCTGCAGAAAACCCTTTAAATAGAGCAAAGTGCACATTAAATCAGACTTTGAAACAAATAGAATTCACTGAAAAGGAGCATTAAAATGTAAAACATTTGAGAGACAAGTTTATATAGCTTCTCAAGTTCACAGAGGAGTGTATAAAGTTGTTTTTACATGTGGTGAAGTCCCATATGTACAGCAGAAAGCCAATTATAGGTCACTGCAAGAAACCAGTAGTAATTCAGAGCAAATAACAATGAATATGACTGAATTGTGAGAGAACAACTGGGAAAGACTTGAAAATGTAAGTCTATAGTCTAGAAAGGATGTTGTTCCCTTCAGAAATCCTTGAAATAGAGCAAGTGCACATTAAACCAGGGTTTGAAAAAGAAATAGAATTCACTGCAAAGTAGCATTGCACTGTACAACAGTTGAGAGACAAGTGTATATAGCTTCTCAAGTTCAGAGAAGAGTGTACAAAGTTGTTTGTACATGTGGGGAAGACCCAAAAGTACAGGAGCAGGCCAATTATAGGACACTGCACTGAACCACTAGTAATTCAGAGCAAATAATAATAGTGATAGAACAGAATTGTGATAGGACAAGTGGAAAAGACATCAAAATGTAAATCTATAGACTAGAAAGGATGTTGTTCCCTGCAGAAATCTTGAACTAGAGCAAGTGCACATTAAACCAGTGTTCGAAAGAAATAGAATTCACTGCAAAGTAGCATTCAACTGTACAGCAGTTGAGAGACAAGTGTATATAGCTTCTCAAGTTCAGAGAAGAGTGCACAAAGTGGTTTGTACATGTGGGGAATCCCAAAAGTACAGGAGCATGCCAATTATAGAACACTGCAAGGAACCACTAGTAATTCAGAGCAAATAATAGTGAAAAGAACAGAATTGTGATAGGACAAGTGGAAAAGACATCAAAATGTAAGTCTATAGTCTAGAAAGGATGTTGTTCCCTGCAGAAATCCTTGAAATAGAGAAAGTGCACATTAAACCATTGTTTGAAAGAAATAATATTCACTGCAAAGTAGCATTCAACTGTACAGCAGTTGAGAGACAAGTGTATATAGCTTCTCAAGTTCAGATAAGGGTGTACAAAGTTGTTTGTACATGTGGGGAAAACCGAAAAGTGCAGGAGCAGGCCAATTATAGGACACTGCACTGAACCACTAGTAATTCAGAGCAAATAATAGTGAATAGAACAGAATTGTGATAGGACAAGTGGAAAAGACATCAAAATGTAAGTCTATAGTCTAGAAAGGATGTTGTACACTGCAGAAATCTTGAACTAGAGCAAGTGCACATTAAACCAGTCTTTGAAAGTACTACAATTCACTGAAAAGTAGCATTAAGCTGGAAAAAAGTTGAGAGACAAGTTTATATAGCTTCTCTAGTACACAGAGTAGTTTATAATGTTGTTTGTAAATGTGGTTAAGTCTCATAAATAGAGCAGACAGCCAGATATAGGACACTGCAAGAAACGAGTAGCAATTCAGAGCCAATAACAATGAATATAACTGAAATGTGAGAGAACAAGTGGAAAAGACATCAAAATGTAAGTCTATAGTCTAGAATTGATGTTGTTCCTTGCAGAAATTCTTGAAATAGAGCAAGTGCACATTAAACCAGTCTTTGAAAGCAATAGAATTCACTAAAAGTTGCATTCAACTGTACAACAGTTGAGAGAAAAGTGAATATAGCTTCTCAGTTCAGAGAAGAGTGCACAAAGTGGTTTGTACATGTGAGGAATTCCCAAAAGTACAGGAGAATGCCAATGATAGGACTCTGCAAGGAACCATTAGTAATTCAGATCAAATAACAATGAATATAACATTATTGTGATAGAACAAGTGGAAAAGCCATCAAAATGTAAGTCTGTAGTATAGAAAGATCTTTGTACACTGCAGAAAACCCTTTTAATAGAGCAAAGTGCACATTAAACCAGACTTTGAAACAACTAGAATTCAATGAAAAGGAGCATTAAAATGTAAAACATTTGAAAGACAAGATTATATAGCTTCTCAAGTTCACAGAGGAGTGTATAAAGTTGTTTTTTACATGTGGTGAAGTCCCATATGTACAGCAGAAAGCCAATTATAGGACACTGCAAGAAACCAGTAGTAATTCAGAGCAAATAACAATGAATATGACTGAATTGTGAGAGAACAAACTGGCAAAGACTTGAAAATGTAAGTCTATAGTCTAGAAAGGATGTTGTTCCCTTCAGAAATCCTTGAAATAGAGCAAGTGCACATTAAACCAGTGTTCGAAAGAAATAGAATTCACTGCAAAGTAGCATTCAACTGTACAGCAGTTGAGAGACAAGTGTATATAGCTTCTCAAGTTCAGAGAAGAGTGCACAAAGTGGTTTGTACATGTGGGGAATCCCAAAAGTACAGGAGCAGGCCAATTATAGAACACTGCAAGGAACCACTAGTAATTCAGAGCAAATCATAGTGAAAAGAACAGAATTGTGATAGGACAAGTGGAAAAGACATCAAAATGTAAGTCTATAGTCTAGAAAGGATGTTGTACACTGCAGAAATCTTGAACTAGAGCAAGTGTGACATTAAACCAGTGTTTGAAAGAAATAGAATTCACTGCAAAGTAGCATTCAACTGTACAGCAGTTGAGAGACAAGTGTATATAGCTTCTCAAGTTCAGAGAAGGGTGTAAAAAGTTGTTTGTACATGTGGGGAAGTCCCAAAAGTACAGGAGCAGGCCAATTATAGGACACTGCAACTGAACCACTAGTAATTCAGAGCAAATAATAGTGAATAGAACAGAATTGTGATAGGACAAGTGGAAAAGACATCAAAATGTAAATCTATAGACTAGAAAGGATGTTGTTCACTGCAGAAATCTTGAACTAGAGCAAGTGCACATTAAACCAGTGTTCGAAAGAAATAGAATTCACTGCAAAGTAGCATTCAACTGTACAGCAGTTGAGAGACAAGTGTATATAGCTTCTCAAGTTCAGAGAAGAGTGCACAAAGTGGTTTGTACATGTGGGGAATCCCAAAAGTACAGGAGCATGCCAATTATAGAACACTGCAAGGAACCACTAGTAATTCAGAGCAAATAATAGTGAAAAGAACAGAATTGTGATAGGACAAGTGGAAAAGACATCAAAATGTAAGTCTATAGTCTAGAAAGGATGTTGTTCCCTGCAGAAATCCTTGAAATAGAGAAAGTGCACATTAAACCATTGTTTGAAAGAAATAATATTCACTGCAAAGTAGCATTCAACTGTACAGCAGTTGAGAGACAAGTGTATATAGCTTCTCAAGTTCAGATAAGGGTGTACAAAGTTGTTTGTACATGTGGGGAAAACCGAAAAGTGCAGGAGCAGGCCAATTATAGGACACTGCACTGAACCACTAGTAATTCAGAGCAAATAATAGTGAATAGAACAGAATTGTGATAGGACAAGTGGAAAAGACATCAAAATGTAAGTCTATAGTCTAGAAAGGATGTTGTACACTGCAGAAATCTTGAACTAGAGCAAGTGCACATTAAACCAGTCTTTGAAAGTACTACAATTCACTGAAAAGTAGCATTAAGCTGGAAAAAAAAGTTGAGAGACAAGTTTATATAGCTTCTCTAGTACACAGAGTAGTTTATAATGTTGTTTGTAAATGTGGTTAAAGTCTCATAAATAGAGCAGACAGCCAGTTATAGGACACTGCAAGAAACGAGTAGCAATTCAGAGCCAATAACAATGAATATAACTGAAATGTGAGAGAACAAGTGGAAAAGACATCAAAATGTAAGTCTATAGTCTAGAATTGATGTTGTTCCTTGCAGAAATTCTTTGAAATAGAGCAAGTGCACATTAAACCAGTCTTTGAAAGCAATAGAATTCACTAAAAGTTGCATTCAACTGTACAACAGTTGAGAGAAAAGTGTATATAGCTTCTCAAGTTCAGAGAAGAGTGCACAAAGTGGTTTGTACATGTGAGGAATTCCCAAAAGTACAGGAGAAGGCCAATTATAGGACTCTGCAAGGAACCATTAGTAATTCAGATCAAATAACAATGAATATAACATTATTGTGATAGAACAAGTGGAAAAGCCATCAAAATGTAAGTCTGTAGTATAGAAAGATCTTTGTACACTGCAGAAAACCCTTTAAATAGAGCAAAGTGCACATTAAACCAGACTTTGAAACAACTAGAATTCAATGGAAAGGAACATTAAACTGTAAAACATTTGAGAGACAAGATTATATAGCTTCTCAAGTTCACAGAGGAGTGTATAAAGTTGTTTTTACATGTGGTGAAGTCCCATATGTACAGCAGAAAGCCAATTATAGGCCTCTGCAAGAAACCAGTAGTAATTCAGAGCAAATAACAATGAATATGACTGAATTGTGAGAGAACAACTGGCAAAGACATCAAAATGTAAGTCTATAGTCTAGAAAGGATGTTGTTCCCCCTCAGAAATCCTTGAAATAGAGCAAGTGCACATTAAACCAGGGTTTGAAAGAAATAGAATTCACTGCAAAGTAGCATTGCACTGTACAACAGTTGAGAGACAAGTGTTTATAGCTTCTCAAGTTCAGAGAAGAGTGTACAAAGTTGTTTGTACATGTGGGGAAGACCCAAAAGTACAGGAGCAGGCCAATTATAGGACACTGCAAGGAACCACTAGCAATTCAGAGCAAATAATAGTGAATAGAACAGAATTGTGATAGCACAAGTGAAAAGACATCAAAAATGTAGGTCTATAGTCTAGAAAGGATGTTGTTCCCTGCAGAAATCCTTGAAATAGAGCAAGTGCACATTAAACCAGTGTTTGAAAGAAATAGAATTCACTGCAAAGTAGCATTCAACTGTACAGCAGTTGAGAGACAAGTGTATATAGCTTCTCAAGTTCAGAGAAGAGTGTACAAAGTTGTTTGTACATGTGGGGAAGACCCAAAAGTACAGGAGCAGGCCAATTATAGAACACTGCAAGGAACCAATAGTAATTCAGAGCAAATAATAATGAATAGAACAGAATTGTGATAGGACAAGTGGAAAAGACATCAAAATGTAAGGCTATAGACTAGAAAGGATGTTGTCACTGCAGAAATCTTGAATTAGAGCAAGTGCTCATTAAACCAGTATTGAAAATACTAGAATGCACTGAAAAGTAGCATTAAACTGGAAAAAAGTTGAGAGACAAGTTTATATAGCTTCTCTAGTTCACAGAGTAGTTTACAATGTTGTTTGTAAATGTGGTTAAGTCTCATAAATCGAGCAGACAGCCAGTTATAGGACACTGCAAGAAACGAGTAAGAATTCAGAGCCAATAACAATGAATATAACTGAATTGTGAGAGAACAAGTGGAAAAGCCATCAAAATGTAAGTCTGTAGTATAAAAAGATCTTTGTACACTGCAGAAAACCCTTTAAATAGAGCAAAGTGCACATTAAACCGACTTTGAAGCAACTAGAATTCACTGAAAAGTAGCATTAAAATGTAAAACATTTGAGAGACAAGTTTATATAGCTTCTCAAGTTCACAGAGGAATGTATAATGTTGTTTTTACATGTGGTGAAGTCCCATATGTAGAGCAGAAAGCCAATTATAGGACACTGCAAGAAACCAGTAGTAATTCAGAGCAAATAACAATGAATATGACTGAATTGTGAGAGAACAACTGGCAAAGACATCAAAATGTAGGTCTATAGTCTAGAAAGGATGTTGTTCCCTGCAGAAATCCTTGAAATAGAGCAAGTGCACATAAAACCAGTCTTTGAAAGCAATAGAATTCACTGAAAGTAGCATTGAACTGTACAAAAGTTGAGAGACAAGTTTATATAGCTTCTCAAGTTTAGAGAGTAGTGTGGACAAAGGTGTTTGTACATGTGGGGAAGTCCCAAAAGTACAGGAGAAGGCCAATTATAGGACACTGCAAGGAACCACGACTAATTCAGAGCAAATAGGAGTGAATAGTTACATCTAGAAAATTAATAGTTTAGAATATTAATTGTAAGGCTAAAAGCAAGACACCCATGAACAACACACAAGGTTTCAAAAGAAGCTAGGGGAAAAATCATTTGGGCAAAAAATCAAATAGTATCCCAAGTCAAATTTAGAGAAAATATTCCTTTATTAACTTTTGGTCGAGAATATGTTTGTATATTTTCAGAAAACAACTCCCAGACCATGTGGATTCCATTAACAGAGAGGAATCGACAGGACTACTCCAGCCATGAAGACAGAAGAGAAGCAGTCCAGTGATGGAAGACACTGATGTGGCCTTCCCATACTAGCAGTTAGCAGCTGTGCATTACTGCAGGTTGCCCAGGACCAAACCAGAGAGAGTCGGACCTTCATTACCACCATTTGTCCACCATCCCGAACTGTAATGTCAGTGCTGATATGTACACATAAGGAACTTCTGGACATTGAAATTGGGTCTCAAAACAACTGTTGGCCCAGAAAGAAACTCACTACAGACTGATTCATTTGCCTGTCACCATAAACATTATTGCTTGTCTCATTTTCGGTTCTTATAAGTGTATTTCTAATTGCACATGATCTCACTCATCTAGGGTAAATAATGAACAGCATAGCCTGATGAACAAGAACAGGCCCAGAAAGAAGGAGGCATGGATCAAACTGTCGGGGCCTCAGAGGGAGGGTAGGGAAGGGTGGGGGTAAAGGGGAGAGATCAACCAAAGGACTTGTGTGCAAGCATATGAGCCTAACCAGTGGTTAAGGACAACAGGGGGGTGGGGCATGTGTGGGGAGGGGTGTGGGGATGGGAATGGGGGATGAGGACAAATATGTGATACCTTAATCAATAAAGAAATTTAAAAAAATAAAACATTAATTTCTAGTGAAAACAAGAAAAATAAATAGTGAATAGAACAGAATTGTGATAGAACAAGTGGGAAAGACATCAAAATGTAAGTCTATAGTCTAGAAAGGATGGTGAACACTGCAGAAATCCCTGAATTAGAGCAAGTGCACAAGAAGCCACTCTTTGAAACCACTAGAACTCACTGCAATCTAGCATTAAACTGTACAACAGTTGAGAGACAAGTGTATATAACTTCTCAAGTAAACAGAAGAGTGGACAAAGTTCTTTGTATATGTGGAAAGGTCCCATGATTAGAGCAGAAGGCCAATTATGGGACATTGCATGGAACCACTAGTAATTCAGAGAAAATAATAGTGAATAGAACAAAATGGTGATAGAACAAGTGGAATAGACATTAAAATGTAAGTCTATAGTCTAGAAAGGTCTTGTCACACTGCAGAAATCCATAAAATAGAGCAAGTGCACACATGAAGCCAGTCTTTGAAACCACTAGAATTCACGGAAAAGTAGCATTAACTGTAAAATAGTTGAGAAACAAGTGTATATAGCTTCTCTAGTTCACAGAGGAGTGTATAAAATTGTTTGTACATGTGGTGAAGTCCCAAAGTACAGCAGAACGCCAATTATAGGACACTGCAAGGATCCACTAGTAATTCAGAGCAAATAACAATGAATATAACAAAATTGTGATAGAACAAGTGGAAAAGACATCAGAATGTAATTCTGTAGTACAGAAAGATCGTTGTACCACTGCAGAAAACCTTTTAAATATTGCAAAGTGCACATTAAACCAGACTTTGAAACAACTAGAATTCACTGAAAGGTAGCATTAAACTGTAAAACTGTTGAGAGATAAGTTTATATAGCTTCTCTAGTTCACACAGGAGTGTATAAAGTTCTTTGTAAATGAGGTTAAGTCTCATAAGTAGAGGAAAAGGCCAGTTATAGGACACTGCAAGAAACCAGTAGTAATTTAGAGCCATTAACAATGGATATAAATGAATTGTGAGAGAACAAGTGGAAAAGACATCAAAATGTAAGTCTATAGTCTAGAATGGATGTTCCCTGCAGAAATTCTTGAAATAGAGCAAGAGCACATTAAACCAGTCTTTGAAACCACTAGAATTCATGCAAAGTAGCATTAAACTGAAAAACAGTGAGAGACAAGTGTATATAGCTTCTGAAGTTCAGAGAAGAGTGTACAAGGTTGTTTGTACATGTCAGAAATTCCCAAAAGTACAGGAGAAGTTCCAATTATAGGACACTGCAAGGAACCCCTAGTAATTCAGAGCAAATAATAGTGAATAGAACAAAATGGTGATAGAACAAGTGGAATAGACATCAAAATGTAAGTCTATAGTCTAGAAAGGTCTTGTCACACTGCAGAAAAAAACCCTTTAAATAGAGAAAGTGCACATTAAAACAGTCTTTGAAACCACTGGAATTCATTGAAAGGTAGCATTAAACTGAAAAACAGTGAGAGACAAGTGTATATAGCTTCTGAAGTTCAGAGAAGAGTGTACAAAGGTGTTTGTACATCCTGGGAAGTCCCAAAAGTACAGGAAAAGGCCAACTATAGGACACTGCAAGGAACCACTAGTAATTCAAAATAAATAATAGTGAATAGAACAGAATTGTGATGGAAGAAGGGGAGAAGACATCAAAATGTAAGTCTATAGTCTAGAAAGGTCTTTGCACACTGCAGAAATCTTTGAACTAGAGCAAGTGCACATGAAACCAGTGTTTTGAAAGCACTTGAATTCACTGAAAAGTAGCACTAAACTGGAAAAAAGTTGAGAGGCAAGTTTATATAGCTTCTCTAGTCCACAGAGGAGTTTATAAAGTTGTTTGTACATGTGGTTAAGTCCCATAAATAGAGCAGAAGGCCAGTTATTTTACACTGCAAGAAACCAGTAGTAATTCAGGGCCAATAATGAATGTAACTGAATTGTGAGAGAACAAGTGGAAAAGAAATCAAAATGGACGCCTATAGTATAGAAAAAATAATGTAACCTGCAGAAATCCTTGAAATAGAGCAAGTGCACATTACATCAGTCCTTGAAAGCAATAGAATTCACTGCAAAGTAGCATTCAACAGTACAACAGTTGATAGACAAGTGTATATAGCTTTTCAGGTTCATAGAAGAGTGTACAAAGTTTTTTGTATATGTGGGGAGGTCCCACGATTAGAGCAGAAGGCCAATTATAGGACACTGCAAGGAACCACTAGTAACTCAAAGCAAATAATATTGAATAGAACAGAATTGTGAGAACACAAGTGAAAAGACAATAAAATATAAGTCTATGGTATATAAAGGTCTTTGTACACTGCAGAAATTCTTGAAATAGAGCAAGTGCACATAAAACCAGTCTTTGAAAGCAATGGAATTCACTGAAAGTAGCATTCAACTGTACAACAGTTGAGATAAAAGTGTATATAGCTTCTCACGTTCAGAGAAGAGTGGACAAAGTCGTTTGTACATGTGGGGAAGTCCCAAAAGTACAGGAGAAGGCCAATTATAGGACGCTGCAAGGAACCACGAGTAATTCAGAGCAAATAGTAGTGAATAGTTACATCCAGAAAATTAATACTTTAGAATATTAATTGTAAGGCTAAAATCATGACACCCATGAACAACACACATGGTTTCAAAAGAAGCCAGGGGAAAAATCATTTGGGCAAAAAATCAAATAGGATCCCAAGTCAAATTTATAGAAAATATTCCTTTATTAACTTTTGTTCGAGAATATGTTTGTATATTTTCAGAAAAAAACTCCCAGACCATGTGGATTCCAGCAACAGAGAGGAATCGACAGGACTACTCCAGCCATGAAGACAGAAGAGAAACAGTCCAGAGATGGAAGACGCTGATGTGGCCTTCCCATACTACCAGTTAGGGACTGTGCATTACTGCAGGTTGCCCAAGACCAAACCAGAGAGAGTTGGACCTGCATTACCACCATTTGTCCACCATCCAGAAATGTAACGTCAGTGCTGACATGTACACATAAGGAACTATTGGACATTGAAATTGGGTCTCAAAAGAACTGTTGGCCCAGATGGAAACTCACTACAGACTGATTCATTTGCCTGTCACCATAAACATTATTGCTTGTCTCATTTTCGGTTCTTATAAGTGTATTTCTAATAGTACATGATCTCACTCATCTAGGGTAAATAATGAACAACATAGACTGATGAACAAGAACAGGCCCAGAAAGAAGGAGGCATGGATCAAACTGTCGGGCCTCAGAGGGAGGGTAGGGAAGGGTGGGGGTAAAGGGGAGATATCAACCAAAGGACTTGTGTGCAAGCATATGAGCCTAACCAGCGGTTAAGGACAACAGGGGGGTGGGGGCATGAGTGGGGAAGGGTGGGGGATGGGAATGGGGTATGAGGACAAATATGTGATACCTTAATCAATAAAGAAATTAAAAAAAAATAAAGCATTAATTTCTAGTGAAAACAAAGAAAAATAAATAGTGAATAGAACAGAATTGTGATAGCACAAGTGGAAAAGACATGAAAATGTAAGCCTATAGTCTAGAAAGGATGTTGAACACTGCAGAAATACTTGAAATAGAGCAAGTGCACATTTAATTCAATCGTTGAAAGCAATAGAATTCACTGCAAACTAGCATTAAACTGTACAACAGTTGAGAGACAAACTTCTCAAGTTCAGAGAAGAGTGGACAAAATTGTTTGTATATGTGAAAAGGTCCCATGATTAGAGCAGAAGGCCAATTATGGGACACTGCAAGGAACCACTAGTAATTCAGAGCAAATAATAGTGAATA
This sequence comes from Ia io, assembly GCA_025583905.1. Taxonomy (NCBI): domain Eukaryota; kingdom Metazoa; phylum Chordata; class Mammalia; order Chiroptera; family Vespertilionidae; genus Ia; species Ia io. The sequence continues at coordinate 9,503 of JAJQQW010001360.1, read as the reverse complement.
GAACATAATTGTGATAGAACAAGTGGAAAAGACATCAGAATGTAAATCTGAAGTATAGAAAGATCTTTGTACAGTGTAGAAAAACCTTTAAATAGAGCAAAGTGCACATTAAACCAGCCTTTGAAACCACTAGAATTCACTGAAAGGTAGCATTAGACTGTAAAACAGTTGAGAGACAAGTTCATATAGCTTCTCTAGTTCACAGAAGAGTGTATAAAGTTCTTTGTAAATGTGGTTAAGTCCCATAAGTAGAGCAGAAGGCCAGTTATAGGACATTGCAATAAACCAGTAGTAATTCAGAGCCAATAACAATGAATATAACTGAACTGTGAGAGAACAAGTGGAAAAGACATCAAAATGTAATTCTATAGTGTGGTATGGATGTTGTACCCTGCAGAAATATTTGAAATAGAGCAAGTGCACATTATACCAGTCTTTGAAAGCAATAGAATTCACTGCAAAGTAGCATTCAACTGTACAACAGTTGAGAGAAAAGTGTATATAGCTTCTCAAGTTCAGAGAAGAGTGTACAAAGTTGTTTCTACATGTGGTGAAGTCCCATAATTATAGCAGAAGGTAAATTATAGGACACTGCAAGAAACAAGTAGCAATTCAGAGCAAATAATAATGAATATAACAGAATTGTGAGAGAAAAGAGGAAGTGACATCAAAACGTAAGTCTATAGTCTAGAATGGATGTTGTACCCTCCAGTAATTCTTGAAATAGAGCAAGTGCACATTAAACCAGTCTTTCAAAGCAATAGAATTCACTGCAAAGTAGCATTCAACTGTACAACAGTTGAGAGACAAGTGTATATAGCTTCTCAAGTTCAGAGAAGAGTGTACAAAGTTGTTTGTATATGTGGGGAGGTCCCATGATTAGAGCAGAAGGCCAATTATAGGACACTTCAAGGAACCACTAGTAATTCAGAGAAAATAATAGTGAATACAACAGAATTGTGATGGACGAAATGGAAAACACATCAAAATGTAAGTCTATAGTCTAGATAGGTCTTTGCACACTGCAGAAATCTTTGAACTAGAGCAAGTACACAAAAAAACCAGTCTTTGAAAGCACTAGAGCTCACTGAAAAGTAGCACTAAACTGGAAAATAGTTGAGAGACAAGTTTATATAGCTTCTCTAGTTCACAGAGGAGTTTATAAAGTTGTTTGTAAATGTGGTTAAGTCCCATAAATAGAGCAGAAGGCCAGTTATAGGACACTGCAAGAAACCAGCAGTAATTCAGAGCCAATAATGAATATAACTGAATTGTGAGAGAACAAGTGGAAAAGAAATCAAAATGGACGCCTATAGTATAGAAAAAATATTGTAACCTGCAGAAATCCATGAGATAGAGCAAGTGCACATTAATCAGTCTTTGAAAGCAATAGAATTCACTGAAAAGTAGCATTCAACTGTACAAAAGGAGTTGGCGTTTCTGGGAAAAGGAGTTGGGGAAACATGGAAGAATTCATTTTCCTAGAACTATAGAACAGTATAAAAATATTGAGAACACTAAGAAATGAAAAGGTATTAGGCTACTGTTCCAAGTAGTGTTTTAATGTGCCGTTAAAAAGCTGGTATGACACCCGTGTTAAAATGAAAACTCTCTGATCTCAAAGCAACAGACCTGGGGATAGTGCCAGAGTGTCTCTAGAACTCTTGGAATACGTTTTATTACCCGAATATCTCTACTGAATTTTGAAATACTTGGAATATGTATCCAAAGCGCTGTGAAGGTAGGATAGATTTTCAAGTGGTAATAAGGGTTAAAGTGCTGGTATATTTGTAACAAAACGCTGTTTAACCAAATTGGAATTCACAATGAAGGAGCTTGAGTCACTGGAAGAAAGTGACTCCAACTCGGGAAATTCACAATGATAACCTAGGTGAATATATAAGAAAGTGCTTCAAACACTAGGAATACGTGAATAAAGGGCCTTAATATCTGTAACACATTGTTTCATGACATGGAAATCGTTTTCAAAGAAAATAGAACCGAGTCGGATATTCGTTATATTTATAATTCAGGGACAATTCGTTGGCGTTTTTGAGAAAAACCTGGCTAGGCCCTTAAACCAGAAGTGGTGACGTCACCAAGGGAGAGGGGCCACTTGGGCAGTCTCAAGTGATCCCAGGTGATGATGATTTCACCAGGGGACCTGCTGGAAGTGATCACGTCATCGAGGTTATTTCTGGTGTTAAGGTTAGAGAATTGGTTTTCGGGATAGGGTTAGGGTTAGGATAATATTTCGGGCTAGCTAGGTTTCAGGCGCAGGTTAGGGTTAGGTTTAGGGTTAGGGTTAGAGGGTTAGGGACAGGGTTAGGGTCAGGGTGTAGTAATATTGGGTATTCACAATGAATGAGCTTCAATCACTGGACAAATTGGAGTGTAGCACTGAGATTTTACATCTCCAGACTAGGGAAATATTTAGAAATGTGCTTCACACACTAGGAATACATAATCTAATAGACTGAATATCTTAACAGCACAATTTTGTCACTGCGAAAACTTGTTCAAAGAGCTGAGAAACAACTGTGACAATGTTAACATTTATTTTTCCCGTCAAAAGGAGTTGGCGTTTTCGGGAAAATGAGTTGGTGAAACACTGAAAAATTCAATTTCCTAGAGCTGTAGAACAGCATGAAAGTATTGAGAATAATATGAAATCAAAATGTCAGTTAGGCTAGTGTTCCAAGTAGTGTTTTAATGTGCATTTACAATGCCGGTATGACATCCGTGTTAAAATAAAAACTATCAGAGCTCAAAACAACAAACCAGCGGGATGTGTCAGAGTGGCTCTTGAACTCTTGGAATACGTTTTAGCACCGGAACATCTCTACTGAATTTTGAAATACTGAGAATTTGTATCCAAAGCGCTGTGAAAGGTAGGATAGACTTTCAAGTGGTAATAACGTTTAAAGAGCTGGTATATTTGTAAAAAACGCTGTTTAACCAAATTGGAATTCACAATGAATGAGCTTGAGGCTCTGGAAGAACGAGATTCCAACTTGGGAAATTCACAATGATAACCTAGGTTAATATCTAAGAAAGTGCCTCAAACACTAGCGATACATCAAAAAAAAAGCCCTTAATATGTGTAACGCATTGTTTCATGACATGGAAATCGGTTCAAAGAAGATAGAAGCGAGTTTGCTACTGGTTACATTTATAATTCAGGGACAATGAGTTGTCGTTTTTGATAAAAGGATGGTTAGGCCATTAAACCGGAAGTGATGATGTCACTAAGGGAGAGGGGCCACGTAGTGAGGCCCTAGTGATGCCAGGTGATAATGATTGGGCCCAGGGAGTTGCTAGGAGTGATGACGTCATCGAGGTTAGTTTTGGTGTCAGGGTTAGAGAATTGGGCTTGGGGCTAGTGTTAGGGTTAGTATAAGAGTTCGGACTAGGTAGGGTTCAGGCTAAGGTTAGGGCTAGGTTTAGGGTTAGGATTAGAGGATTAGGGACAGGGTCAGGGTCAGGGTGTAGTAATATTGGGTATTCACAATGAATGAGCTTCAATCACTGGACAAATTGGAGTGTAGCACTGAGAATTTACATCTCCAGACTAGGGAAATATTTAATAATGTGCTTCACACACTGGGAATACATATTTCAGTAGACTGAATATCTGAACGTCACAACTTTGTCACTGCGAAATCTTGTTCAGACAGCTGAGAACCCAGTGTGACACTGTTAACTTTTATTTTTCCCCGTCAGAAGGAGTTGGCGTTTCCGGGAAAATGAGTTGGTAAAACACTGAAAAATTCATTTTCCTAATGCTGTTTAACAGGATGAAAGTATTGAGGACAATATGAAATCAAAATGTCAATTAGGCTACTGTTCCAAGTTGTGTTTTAATGTGCATTTACAATGCCGGTATGACACCCGTGGTAAAATAAAAACTCTCAGAGCTCAAAACAACAGACCAGCGGGATGTGTCAGAGAGGCTCCTGAACTCTTGGAATACCTTTACCCACCGGAACATCTCTACTGAATTTTGAAATACTGAGAATTTGTATCCAAAGCGCTGTGAAAGGTAGGATAGACTTTCAAGTCGTAATAACGTTTAAAGAGCTGGTATATTTATAAAAAAACGCTGTTTAACCAAATTGGAATTCACAATGAATGAAGTAGCCTGAGGCTCTGGAAGAAAGTGAATCCAACTCGGAAAATTCACAATGATAACCTAGGTTAATATTGAATAAAGTGCTTCAAACACTGGGAATACAAGCATATAAGCCCTTAATATCTGTAACGCATTGTTTCATGACGTGGAAATCGTGTTCAAATGGATAGAACCGAGTTTGCTACTGGTTACATTCATACTTCAGGAACAATGAGTTGGCGTTTTTGATAGATAGTAGGTTATGCCATTAAGCCGGAAGTGATGATGTCACCAAGATGGAGGGGCCAAATGGGCAGGCCCTAGTGATCCCAGGTGATAATGATTGGGCCCAGGGAGTTGCTAGGAGTGATGACGTCATCGAGGTTAGTTTTGGTGTCAGGGTTAGAGAATTGGGCTTGGGGCTAGTGTTAGGGTTAGTATAAGAGTTCGGGGGTAGGTAGGGTTCAGGCTCAGGTTAGGGCTAGGTTTAGGGTTAGGATTAGAGGATTAGGGATAGGGTTAGGGTCAGGTGTGTAGTAATATTGGGTATTCACAATGAATGAGCTTCAATCACTGGACAAATTGGAGTGTAGCACTGAGAATTTACATCTCCAGAGTAGGGAAATATTTAGTAATGTGCTTCACACACTAGGAATACATATTCCAATAGACTGAATATCTGAACGTCACAACTTTGTCACTGCGAAATCTTGGTCAAACAGCTGAGAACCCAGTGTGACACTGTTAACATTTTTTTTTTTTCCCCGTCAGAAGGAGTTGGCGTTTTCGGGAAAATGAGTTGGTGAAACACTGAAAAATTTATTTTCCTAATGCTGTTTAACAGGATGAAAGTATTGAGGACAATATGAAATCAAAATGTCAGTTAGGCTACTGTTCCAAGTTGTGTTTTAATGTGCATTTACAATGCCGGTATGACACCCGTGTTAAAATAAAAACTCTCAGAGCTCAAAACAACAGACCAGCGGGATGTGTCAGAGTGGCTCTTGAACTCTTGGAATACGTTTTACCACCGGAACATCTCTACTGAATTTTGAAATACTGAGAATTTGTATCCAAAGCGCTGTGAAAGGTAGGATAGACTTTCAAGTCGTAATAACGTTTAAAGAGCTGGTATATTTATAAAAAAACGCTGTTTAACCAAATTGGAATTCACAATGAAGTAGCCTGAGGCTCTGGAAGAAAGTGAATCCAACTCGGAAAATTCACAATGATAACCTAGGTTAATATCTAATAAAGTGCTTCAAACACTGTGAATACATGCAAAAAGGCCTTAATATCTGTAACGCATTGTTTCATGACGTGGAAATTGTGTTCAAATGGATAGAACCGAGTTTGCTACTGGTTACATTCATACTTCAGGTACAATGAGTTGGAGTTTTTGATAGATAGTAGGTTATGCCATTAAGCCGGAAGTGATGATGTCACCAAGATGGAGGGGCCACGTTGGGAGGCCCAAGTGACCCCAGGTGATAATGATTTGGCCCAGGGACCTGCTAGAAATGATGAACGTCATCGAGTTTAGTTGTGGTGTTAGGGTTAGAGAATTTGGGTTGGGGCTAGGGTTAGGGTTAGGATAAGGGTTTCGGCTAGCTAGGGTTCAGGCTCAGGTTAGGGCTAGGTTTAGGGTTAGGATTAGAGGGTTAGGGACAGGGTTAGGGTCAGGTGTGTAGTAATATTGGGTATTCACAATGAATGAGCTGCAATCACTGGACAAATGGGAGTGTAGCACTGAGAATTTACATCTCCAGACTAGGGAAATATTTAGAAATGTGCTTCACACACTAGGAATACATAATCCAATAGACTGAATATCTGAACAGCACAATTTTGGCACTGCGAAATCTTGTTCAAACAGCTGAGAAACAAGTGTGACACTGTTAACATTTATTTTTCCCGTCAAAAGGAGTTGGCGTTTTCGGGAAAATGAGTTGGTGAAACACTGAAAAATTCATTTTCCCAGAGCTGTAGAACAGTATGAAAGTATTGAGAACAATATGAAATCAAAATGTCAGTTAGGCTAGTGTTCCAAGTAGTGTTTTGTGCATTTATGTGCATTTACAATGCCGGTATGACACCCGTGTTAAAATAAAAACTGTCAGAGCTCAAAAAACAGACCAGCGGGATGTGTCAGAGTGGCTCTTGAACTCTTGGAATACGTTTTAGCACCGGAACATCTCTACTGAATTTTGAAATACTGAGAATTTGTATCCAAAGCGCTGTGAAAGGTCGGATAGACTTTCAAGTGGTAAAAACGTTTAAAGAGCTGGTATATTTGTAAAAAACGCTGTTTAACCAAATTGGAATTCACAATGAATGAGCTTGAGGCTCTGGAAGAAAGTGACTCCAACTCGGTGAATGAGTTGCAATCACTGGACAAATGGGAGTGTAGCACTCAGAATTTACAACTCCAGACTAGGGAAATATTTAGAAATGTGCTTGACACACTAGGAATACATATTCCAATAGACTGAATATCTGAACAGCACAATTTTGGCACTGCGAAATCTTGTTCAAACAGCTGAGAACCGAGTGTGACACTGTTAACATTTATTTTTCCCGTCAAAGGAGATTGGCGTTTTTCGGGAAAATGAGTTGGTGAAACACTGAAAAATTCATTTTCCTAGAGCTGTAGAACAGTATGAAAGTATTGAGAACAATATGAAATCAAAATGTCAGTTAGGCTAGTGTTCCAAGTAGTGTTTTAATGTGCATTTACAATGCCGGTATGACACCAGTGTTAAAATAAAAACTCTCAGAGCTCAAAACAACAGACCAGCGGGATGTGTCAGAGTGGCTCTTGAACTCTTGGAATACGTTTTAGCACCGGAACATCTCTACTGAATTTTGAAATACTGAGAATTTGTATCCAAAGCGCTGTGAAAGGTCGGATAGACTTTCAAGTGGTAAAAACGTTTAAAGAGCTGGTATATTTGTAAAAAAAAAACTGTTTAACCAAATTGGAATTCACAATGAATGAGCTTGAGGCTCTGGAAGAAAAAGACTCCAAACTCGGGAAATTCACAATGATAACCTAGGTGAATATATAAGAAAGTACTTGAAACACTAGGAATACGTGAAAATAGGCCCTTAATATCTGTGTAACGCATTGTTTCATGACCTGGAAATCGTGTTCAAAGAAGATAGAAGCGAGTTTGCTACTGGTTACATTCATAATTCAGGGACAATGAGTTGTCGTTTTTGATAGAAAGTTGGTTAGGTCATTAAGTCGGAAGTGATTACGTCACCAAAGGGTAGGGGCCACCTAGGGAGGCCCTAGTGATCCCAGGTGATAATGATTTGGCCAGGGGACCTGCTAGGAGTGATGATGTCATCGAGTTTACTTCTGGTGTTAGGGTTAGAGAATTGGGGTTTGGGCTAGGGTTACCATTAGGATAAGGGTTCGGCTAGCTAGGGTTCAGGCTCAGGTTAGGACTAGGTTTAGGGTTAGGATTAGAGGGTTAGGGACAGGGTTAGGGTCACGGTGTAGTAACATTGGGTATTCACAATGCATGAGCTGCAATCACTGGACAAATGGGAGTGTAGCACTCAGAATTTACAACTCCAGACTAGGGAAATATTTAGAAATGTGCTTGACACACTAGGAATACATATTCCAATAGACTGAATATCTGAACAGCACAATTTTGGCACTGCGAAATCTTGTTCAAACAGCTGAGAACCGAGTGTGACACTATTAACATTTATTTTTCCCGTCAAAAGGAGTTGGCGTTTTCGGGAAAATGAGTTGGTGAAACACTGAAAAATTCATTTTCCCAGAGCTGTAGAACAGTATGAAAGTATTGAGAACAATATGAAATCAAAATGTCAGTTAGGCTAGTGTTCCAAGTAGTGTTTTAATGTGCATTTACAATGCCGGTATGACACCAGTGTTAAAATAAAAACTCTCAGAGCTCAAAAAACAGACCAGCGGGATGTGTCAGAGTGGCTCTTGAACTCTTGGAATACGTTTTAGCACCGGAACATCTCTACTGAATTTTGAAATACTGAGAATTTGTATCCAAAGCGCTGTGAAAGGTAGGATAGACTTTCAAGTGGTAAAAAAACGTTTAAAGAGCTGGTATATTTGTAAAAAACGCTGTTTAACCAAATTGGAATTCACAATGAATGAGCTTGAGGCTCTGGAAGAAAGTGACTCCAACTCGGTGAATGAGTTGCAATCACTGGACAAATGGGACTGTAGCACTCAGAATTTACAACTCCAGACTAGGGAAATATTTAGAAATGTGCTTGACACACTAGGAATACATATTCCAATAGACTGAATATCTGAACAGCACAATTTTGGCACTGCGAAATCTTGTTCAAACAGCTGAGAACCGAGTGTGACACTGTTAACATTTATTTTTCCGTCAAGAGGAGATGGCTTTTTCGGGAAAATGAGTTGGTGAAACACTGAAAAATTCATTTTCCTAGAGCTGTAGAACAGTATGAAAGTATTGAGAACAATATGAAATCACAATGTCAGTTAGGCTAGTGTTCCAAGTAGTGTTTTAATGTGCATTTACAATGCCGGTATGACACCAGTGTTAAAATAAAAACTCTCAGAGATCAAAACAACAGACCAGCGGGATGTGTCAGAGTGGCTCTTGAACTCTTGGAATACGTTTTAGCACCGGAACATCTCTACTGAATTTTGAAATACTGAGAATTTGTATCCAAAGCGCTGTGAAAGGTCGGATAGACTTTCAAGTGGTAAAAACGTTTAAAGAGCTGGTATATTTGTAAAAAACGCTGTTTTAACCAAATTGGAATTCACAATGAATGAGCTTGAGGCTCTGGAAGAAAGTGACTCAAACTCGGGAAATTCACAATGATAACCTAGGTTAATATCTAAGAAAGTGCCTCAAACACTAGGAATACGTCAAAAAAGGCCCTTAATATCTGTAACGCATTGTTTCATGACCTGGAAATCCTATTCAAAGAACACAGAAGCGAGTTTGTTACTGGTTACATTCATAATTCAGGGACAATGAGTTGGCGTTTTTGATAGAAAGTTGGTTAGGTCATTAAGTCGGAAGTGGTGACGTCACCAAGGGGTAGAGGCCACCTAGGGAGGCCCTAGTGATCCCAGGTGATAATGATTTGGCCAGGGGACCTGCTAGGAGTGATGATGTCATCGAGTTTACTTCTGGTGTTAGGGTTAGAGAATTGGGGTTTGGGCTAGGGTTACCATTAGGATAAGGGTTCGGCTAGCTAGGGTTCAGGCTCAGGTTAGGACTAGGTTTAGGGTTAGGATTAGAGGGTTAGGGACAGGGTTAGGGTCACGGTGTAGTAAACATTGGGTATTCACAATGCATGAGCTGCAATCACTGGACAAATGGGAGTGTAGCACTCAGAATTTACAACTCCA
>JAJQQW010001765.1:0-46980 GCA_025583905.1 Ia io | reverse complement strand
CTTTCTGAAACTTGATGCATTTTTTAATGCTTTTTGCCAGCATTGATTGAAAACAAGTATTGGGTAAAAAAACAAGAAATGGCCATTCGGGGACCTTGCCACCCAAACCACCCACCACCCCCGCTTCAACGTTCTGGGGTTTTCCGGCTGGGTCTCATGGTTGGGCCTGGGTTGCCATCTGGGGGTTCATATCTGGGGGTGGCGGGGGGCTCCCAGGCCCAGGGCAAGGGGGCTTTCTGCGCTGGCCCCTCACAGGGGGGAAAATCCCAGGGGGGGGCCCCGGGGGGGACACTTTCGGCCCCGCCCCTTATTCGGGGCGTGGCCCAGCAACGGGAAAAACAGAGGCCGGTTGTTTTGGCTTGCTTGGCTCAGGTGGAGGGGGGGGGGGGGGGGAATGGGGGCCTTAAAAAACCCCCTTTGGCACCCAAACCATTTACCACAATTTAAAAAAAATGAATTTGAATTGAGGTTCTCAAATTCCCCTGTTGAATTGCATGACGCGGGTGAACAAAGGGCTGAAGATTACAATAATAATCATAAAAACCCCCCCCCCCCACCCTGGTGAGCCAACGGAGGGCCCGTTGGGGTCGGGTTGGATTGGAGTAGGGGCAAGGGGGGCAGGGCTGATTTAGGGGAACTTTTCCATGGGACCCGCCATTTTCAAAAAAATACATATGTGGAAAAAAATGAGAATTTTCTTTATAGCTCTTTACAAAAGATGGGAGGTTTACCGTCTAATTGCTGGGGAGTCATTACTTTTGCATGATTAGGTCCCATTTCCCCCCACTTTATATTTCATTTTTTTCCTTTTTCGATTATTTGGAAAAGTAAAAAAAAATTAACACCAACGTTTTTCTTGGCCCTCACACAAAAGCCCAAATGGGGGTTTCATAGGTGGCCCCTTGGGTTTTCCCCCTGTGTTGTTATACGGGGAGAAAGTCGGGGCGCCCAAGGCCTGGGGTAAGGAAAAGTTGACCAACATCCGGGAATAATAGATGTTCCTTCTGTGGGGGGAGGTAGGGGGGTGTACCCTTCCCCCTATCCCCACCCTCAGTATTAGGAAGTGGGAACTAAAAAAAAATCAAAGAATCAGGGGGGGTCCCCAAAGGGGCAATAACTATAATGGGTTCTTATAGCTTTTCTTTTTCCCCTTTTGTTTCCTTTCTTTTGCTTTTTTGCTCTTGGGCATTCCTTTTTTTTTGCTTCCCGCGGCCCCGTTCCCCCCGGCCTTTCAACTGCCTCTTCATTGTTGGAACATAAAAAAAACCATGGTGTGGAAATCTGTTATTTTTTGTTTTCTTTCTTCTTGTCAGGGAACAGGAAAGGAAGGAGCTCCTTAATGAGCCCAGTTTCTTCGTCTGCCCCCTAATTCTTTTCTTTCCCCCCCGGGGCCCGTTCATTGTCCTGGCTTATTTTTTCTTATCTTTCCTATGCTTTCATTCTGGCCGCCCTCTGGCTTCTTTTCCCCCTTCCGCCCCTGGAGGGATCCCCTACTCCGGGCTGTGGCTTCCCATGGGGGGGGGGCAGGTGACTTCAAAGAGGGGGTCTTCTTATTCTTTCCTCAAGAAGGGGGCCTACATCATCACCTTTCCGTGCAGGAGCATGGACACCATACAGTTTCCTTTCACTTTGATGTTCTGTGGGATATGGCCTATAATGCACGTTCCTGCAGAAGCACAAGAAATCTTGAAAAAGAAAACGGGGTGTCACAATATCGTGGCTCAACAAAAACAATCACACCCCAAGGCCATTAACTTCTGAAAGAAAGAGGTGGAAGAGCTAATTATTAATTATTGCACAACAAACAATTGGAAAAAAAACACTTCATGCAGGCTCTTTTCTTTTTTCTAGACTGTGGCCTCTCCCCTCTTAAAAAACCCTGCATTTGACGGTCTTCAAAAGCGGGATTCATTTTCCCATTAGGTCCCCCCTTTCCCCAGAGCTTTTTTTCTTTTTCCTTCTTTTATCCTTTCCCCTTCCTTAAATCCTTTCTTCCTTTTTCCCTGGCATTTTTTTTGTTTTTTAAAGGGGATTATTAATTAATTTAGCGGAATTAACACAATTGAATTATTATTCTGAGATAGGGGCTCAATTTCTTATTATAACGCTTCAGAACTTTTGGACCGTCATACTACAAAGGAAAGCCCCCACCAATCCATGGTCAAAACCCAAACAAAACCTATCCCCCGGTGCCCCACCCAAACCGCGCACATTTCCAACCCCCCCCCCCCACCCCAGGCCACACCCCCCACAACCCTTCTGCGATCGATATAAATACTACCACCCCCCACGAGGGGGGTCCCCACCTCAAACCCTCATATCATCACCCCCCCCCCACCACCTCCCACACCACCACCAGCGAAAAAACCCCTATTCCCATCCACTGACAACTCCCAAATTCCACTACATTAAAAACTAAGTAAACCCATCAACCAAAGCATCCTGGAAAAGTACAAAGATAAAGGCAAAAAAAAAAACCAAGTTGTTACACCAACTACCAACATAAAACCGGGGCGCTATAGGATATGATCCCTACAGTCCTAAATACTTTTACTACTAAAACATATATAGTATAATAATTATAGATATATAATAGTATACATTACCTATCGGGATCAACACCAAACCAGGAACAACACAAATCAACTAACCAAAATTAATTAGTACAAAAGCTCCCCAGTCACCACTAACACAAAACACCACCACCACGACTATTAACCACAACCCAAACCCTACACCACCATGACTCCCAAGGGTGAAACTAGTTTCACACCAACCAAGTCCTGCAAAACTGGGTTATACCTGAAAAATTCCAAAAGGTCAGGGACTTTGGTCATAGCATCTTCAATTCTCCCCATTACTTTAGGCAGGGATATTTAACCCACAATCAGCTGGGTCCAGCATAACCTGCATGCTTAGCCAATAAATATTCCCATGACACACATCTCTTCACGATAAACAAATATTACACCCTCACAAACTGGGGGAAAAGCTACATAAAACGCATAAGAATAATGTAGCAAGAAGCTAAAAGTGAAACCACATGCCATAGTAGAAATCCCAGTCCCTTCATCCCTCCTTTCCCACCAAGTTCCCCATCCCACACCAACCCTATCCCCTGCATGGGAAAAGACCTACTTTGCACAGGGTTTCTTTGCAAAGAGGAGGTTTTTGATTTTATTTTTGAGTTTTGGGGTTTCTTTTGTGCTCACTGGGGGGCAGGTCCATGTATACTACTTTATATAAAACGGTCCATTGGTTGGGAATTCTATAACAAAAATTTAAGGAAATTCAAAGCTGGTGTAAGGACATTTATTTAGAGCTAAGGGCTACTGTTCTTCTGGTCCTTTGGGGGGTCCCCATTGGGCTTTTTTTTACACGGGTAGGTTTCAAATTGTTTGGACCTTGGCTGGCATTTCAGGAGTCCGTTTATCCAATTTTTTGTAAATTGGACAAATTAGAAACAAATTTAATAAAAAACGTCTTTGTTTTTTTGTCCTTTAGCTTCATAATTTTTCTGTTGGTTTTGAAACAGTTGAAAAGGATTCTGGGGGGGCTTTCTCATCCAGTAAAGATTGGACTTGGTTCCCCCCAAGTTGGGTAAGTTGATAGGTTCCAGCCCACAAGAATGTTTCCCCTTGGCTCCCTGGGGGGTTGGACTGGGCCCACAGCCGGATGGCAGTCCCCCCCCACTGCTTGCCCACACCAAACAGGGCATTTTTTCCTGGGGGCTTGGGGGGAAAGGGGGGGGGGGGGGGGGGGTGGGACTACTACCCCCCCCCCACGCATATTTCGTTTCTCTTTCCCTTGGAAGGACATAACACAAGGTGGCAGGGGGGGGGGGAAAAAGCTTACTCTGGCGGCTCCCTTTTTTCCCCGTCTTCGAACCATCCTCTCTTTCAGACAGGGGACAAACCAGCGTCGGGCTTCCCCTTTCCTCCAAAGCCCCGCCTTCTTGGGCCCCCTTTTCCTGTGGGTTTCCCCTTGTTTGGAATGGTCCCAAGGGGGGAGGTTTTTGTACCCCCTTGGAGGGCCAGTGCTGGGTTGGAGGCACCCAGGCAACCCAGCTTGTGCCAACTGGCCCTTTCCCAACCTTCTGGGGGCACCTTTCTCCTCTGGCTCCAGAGTGGCTGGGAGGGGGACCGGGGCAGGGGTACTTCGGGGACCCCTTTTCACCCCACCATCCAACATTTCCAACCACAACCCCATCCCACCATCCCCATTTGAGAGGGAATAAAAAAAGTTTTAAAATTACAAAAAAAAAACAAAATAAACAAAAATAAAATTCTTTTGTTCACAAGTAGGATATTATTTTTTTTTTATTATTACAACAGAAGTTTTGTACCCAGTACCACAATAAAAAGAAAAGAATAAAGAGGTGTATGTAAATTTTTTTGTTTTCATTATTGTAGGTGAAAAACGGTAGTGGGAAAGCCTTTTTTTGTTAAATATGTAATAAAAATGTATGTAAATATGGGGTTTTTCATGATAAAACATTCAAGTGCTTGTACATAATTAATGGTTAATTCTACCCCACCCACCTTGGGTCTTGGGTTCTCTTGGCATTTGTAATTACCACATTATTAATTTATATCTTGTTCTCGGTTTATTTGGAGGGCTGTTTCCCCCTGGGGGTCCTTGGCCCATTTATTGGTTTAACTTTTTCCCTTGAATTTTGAAAAGAGTCAACTTTTAAATTTTTTTTGAATTCAAAATAAAATATAAAATTTTTTTTGGTTTTTTTTTTCTTACACGTTTTATGTCTTTTTTTATGGGTAGGGGGGATGCGGAGTGGAGAAGTTGTTGGGGGAAGGAGAGGGGGGATAATACATATATTTGGGGCTAAAAAGCCAAATGCCAAAACTGTTGGAAACGTATCAGGAGGGGATAACTCTCTTAAAATAACTTGCCTTTTGTGTTGCCTCTCTGTGATGCGTTTTGGGGCAACTCTCCTATGCAAAAAAATAACTAGTGGATTACCCACCCCTACCACACAGAAGAATTTAAACTCAAAAATATACGATTTTCCCGCAAATGCCACCTAATAACCATCGAATCTAAAATACCATAAAAACTCTTTACAAGGGAAGAAAACTATGGGGGGAGGAGGGAGCTTCAAAGGGACATTGGAATTTCTTGGATATGACACCCCAGTCGCAAAAGTACAAGCAAAAAAAAAGAAAAAACCAGATAAAAATTGGGACCACCTCCTTTAAAATGTATACATAAAAACTGTTCATCAAAAAGGGTGGACACCAATCAACCAGGAGTGTGAAAAAGGCCCCTAAACCTATGGGAATGGGGAGGTAATAAAATTACTTTGCCATATTTCATATCTTTGACAAAGGGATGTTAAAATACCTAGGGGGACTTTAAGGGACTTTTATAGTACTAACCAAAACTTGCCAAAAAAAACCAGTTTGTGGCTCAGTGGATAGAGGCGTTCGGGCACTGCACTCGGGGGACTGCGGGACTCATAGGGGTCCCCAGGTTTTTTCAATTCCCGGTTCAAAGGGGCATGGTGTTCCTTGTTTGCGGGGCACTTCACCCCAAGTAGGGGGGTTGTGCATTAGAGGCAGCATGGATCTCGATGTTTTTTCTCTCCTCACGGATTAGGTTGTTTCTAAACTCTTCTATTTTTATGCCCTCTCTCGTTGTCCCTCTCTGTAAAAAAAAAATCAATAAAATAAATTTTATATTTAAAAAAAAAAAAAACAAGGAAAAACTTACCAAAAAATCAAACAACAAACAACAACACAAAAAAAAATACAACCCTTTTTTTTTAAATTAGGGCTATAGGGGGGGGGGGACTTGAAGTAGGGAGTACATTTTTCTTTCCAAGAAAAAAAATATTTACAAAATGGGGGCCCAATAAAAGGCACATGAAAAAAAGAGTTGCTCCTAAAAACCCATTCATTTAATATCATTTGGGGGGATAAGTGTAAGTCAAAAAATTCCAACAGCGTAGATAACACCTTGGACCCAACCCAATTTATCAAAAAAATAGGGGGGTGGGGGGGGGGGGGGGGGGTACCACTATCAAAAAAGTTGTATATAAATAAAAATTTAGTGTTTGCTTGAGGGTTGTTGTAGAGGAAAATTGGGAATCCTGTGTACCAACTGGTGGGAATGTTAAAATTGGGCCTGGAAAAAAAAATAGTATGGGAAGGGTTACTCAAAAAAGATTTTTATAATAAAAAATTTTAAATTGTACATACGAATTCCCAACAAATTCCTCTTTTCTTGGGAGTTATAATCCCCAAAAAAGAAAACTGAAAAGGCAGGATCAACCAAAAGAGGGGAACAATTTTGTAAAAGTATCTCTGTAGCTATAGTGGTTTTATGTGTTAGTTTTTTCCCCCAAAGGGAAAGGAAGAATTTTCCATCGGGGGACGAAATAGGGAGGGGATGGGATGGGCCATAAAGAGGCAGGCCCAGTACATTGCAAAATGTTTGCTCTGTGTTCCCTACGCAACATTATTTTAATTACTTCATATAGGTTTACTTGGAGGCTAGAAGAAGGCAGGCCCCAAATGTTTAGCGGGGATGGCGGGATGGATAAAGAGAATAAACACGTGGTTTTGCATTCTTCTAAACCGGTTTGGGCTCTAGTGGGATAGGCATTGGGCCTGCGGGACACTCAAGGGGTCACAGGTTTCGATTTACTGGTTTCATAGGGGGGCATGTACCTTGGTTGGGGCGGGCACATTCCCCAGTGTCGGGTTAGCGGTTTGCAGGGGAGGAAATGCTGAATATACAATGTTTTTTCTAAACTTACTCTCTCTACCCTTCTCCCTTTTTTCTCTGTTTAAAAAAAATAATAAATAATTAATATAATTATTTTTAAAAAAAGGGGGAAAACCACATGGCATAGGGGAACCATTTTAAAAAATGGGACTTATTAGGTTCAGCCTTAAAAGGTGGAAGGAAAAAATACTGGGGGGGACAACCAGGGGGCTTTGCCAAAACATGGATGGGATGAAACTCTGAAAGGAACATCATTAAAAGTGAATAATGGATAATACCATTTCCACACAAACAAGACAAAAAAATTGGTATTGATCCCACTTATTTTATTGGGGGCCGCACTTAAGTTAGTAGCAGTTAGTCAAAACTTTCACATAGAAAACCTAAAGTAAAAGTAAAAAATGGGTTTAAAAAAAGTGTGGACCCAGATCGGGAAAAAAACAAAAACACCCCACAGCCATTTTATATCATTTTAATATATAATTAGGTTTTAATTCCACCTATTACAGGAAAAAAAAATTTTTTGAGATTAGATCTCACAAAAAGTAAAAATTCTCAAATTTTCAGTGGCTGTTGAATAGGGGTAGGTATTCCCTAAAACAAACACCAGTTTTCCAAAACAAAGCTAAAAAAAACCTAGGGGGAGCATAAGCCTTATCTTCTGCCTTAATCCCAAAAAAACACATTTGCCAACATTCTGGGGGGAAAACTGGAGCCCTTCCACAAGCAGGCGGGGAGGGGGAGAGGGAAGAGAGGGAGAGGAGAAGCCTTCTAGCTTTTTTTCATAACCCCACCCATCTCTGGGGGCCAGATTATGGGGCAGTTGTGCTTGGAAAAAAAACTTCCTACTGCAAAAAACTGGGTCAGGGGACCCATTAACCCCATTGGAATTGGCTTTGGTAGCTTTTAAAGTAAAGGAAAGAAAAACCTTTGTAATATGCTTACAGGTTGTTTAATTGTTAGTTTTTTTACAAAAAGAAAGAAATCATCAAATCAATAGAGGGGAAATGGGCAAAGGAAATACAAACAAAACCAGTATCATGCAAAACAAGGGAAAAAAAAAAAAACCCATGTTGGGCATTTCAAAACAAGGGGCCCCAAATTCCTGGGCCCCAAAGGGCTGTTGAAACACCACAAGAGACAGGAAGGGGGGGACCCCACTATCTAAAAATATCGATAATAGTTAGGGGAGGCAGCTGGCTAAACTAGGTGAAACCGGGTGGTGGGTGTTTGCTAGCCCAGGGGACGAAGGGACAGGAAGGTCAGGAGCCCAAAACGGCCATGTGCCATTTTTTACTTTCCCCTCCAATGGAATGGATAAGGACATGGGTAGGTAGAAATTCAAAGGGAAATGGTCTTTCTTTAGAGATTTTCTTGCACCACGCCTTGGTGGTTGGGGACGGAGTAGAGGTAGGGGCAAAGGAGAGAAAGTGAGATTTCAAGGGGTGACTTCTAAATGCACCTGGGCAGCAAAAACTGGGGGTGGGGGTACAGATGATGATGGATTTACTCTGGAACTGGGGATGAAAAAAAGAAAAGGGAGGGGGGAGGGGCTGGGGAATCCAGGGCTTTCAGGGGAAAAAATCAAAATATGGACCTGCTGAGAGTCCCAGAGGAGATTACCCCCAAAAACCACTTAGTTTATGCAATATTTCTGGGTAGCCTCAGGAAGAAGATTAGGGTGTTTGCTGGATTTAGTTTCAATTGGATTTATATGAAGGGGGGGGGAAGGGGGTCTTGTTTCGAGGACAGATGTTGGCTGAGGGATGGAGGGTGGCAACATGGGCCACCGTAGATTTATGGCCCTCTTGTAGATGGGGCTGCTTGGCCAGCCACCAGGGGTGTTGGGGGACAAGCATTGGGGGTGGCAAAAAAAGGAAGAAAGGGAGCACATCAAGGGGAGGTAGGTCTTCCAAGCGGAAACGAGGAAAGGGAAAATAACATGTTTCAGGAATAGTGAGGATTTGCATCAAAGGAAGGAGCTTTTTACAAATGGCCCTCCCACGGCTTAGGGAGGTTGGCAGGCCAACTTTCCCCAGAGCGGTCTGGGACATTCTGGGGCTTTGGCCCCAACATATTCCCAGCTTGTGTGGGCCTGAGGAAAGATGTTTTGGGAACCCTGGAGCTTCTTTGGGCCCCCCAGACCAGGTTGGACCCAACACAGTGTCTCTACATGGAAGGCCATCGGTGAAGGGGGCTTTGTCGAAAACTGTTACGGGGAATTCTGTGGTCGGTCCATTCGCGGGTTGGGGGGCCTGAGTTCCCTCGGGTGGTTAGTTTAAAATATGTTGGAGGACCTTTTTATTGGGCCATTTAAGCTCTTCAATTTTTATTGGTTTTTTACATTGGAATAAAGGGGAGAGGAAAGGGTGATTAATTGGATTGTGGAGAAGGCAGGCCAAGGCCAAGGGAGTTGGAGCCAGGGAGCCCACTGCCTTACACAACCATAGGTGGGGGATGGTGGGGCCAGGGAGGTGGACGGGTGAGTGCAACCTCTGACTTTGCCCTGAGGGGGGCTGGTTCCTTTCCTCGTCACAAGGAAGGCTTCAGGGTTCTAATAATCCGTTGTGGTTATTATGGAGTCTGTGGCAGGAGGAGAGGGATTGGGAATTCTGGAAAAAGGGGATTTGTAGTAATTATTGGAAACCAGTTGGGTGACCTGCCCATTGCACCTCCTATTTCTAAAAAACTTGGGGGGGGGTACATCCTGGATAAAGACTGCTCTGTGCCTTCTATTTCCGTGCTGGCCTCCTGTCCCCCTGCCCCCACCCCTGATCTCATTTTGCCGGCTATCCCCTCTTCCTCTCTGTTCGGTACCTGTCTGCTTATCCTCCCACACTCACTAGGGGGGGGGGACCAACTAGGGGACCAGGCGGGAACCCCTATGTTTTCTACTCCCTCCCATCCCTTGCCTTTATCCCTTTCACCAGAGGGGTCCTTAGTTATGCCTCCTTCCCCACCTTGGTCCCTCTTTGCCCATTTCTCCTCCCCTTTTCTACAGTTGTTTGCGCTTGCCCTCTCCATTTCACACTCACCCTCCCTTTCTGGGGACCTTTGTTTGCCCCCCTCCTCATCTTTCTCTATCCAAGTACCTTCCTTTCCTTGGCCCCCATGGACCTGGCCCTCCCTTTTGTGCTCAAAGCTTTCTCATGAGGGCCCTTGTTATATCCTGGGGTTCAGATCTTCCCCAAAACAACCCTTGTTCCTTACAGACCCTCAAACCCCAAGGGGATGTCACAGAGCCTCGCATGGTGATTTTCCTACTTGCACTTTACCCATGGGGGGGTGGGGTTGGGGCCTCTGGCCACCCATTTTGGGAGTTCTTCCTGGGGGCCCACCCGGAGAATCTTCTGGCAGGGCACTGTAGCCACTCACCGGGGGGTTCATATTTGTAACTCATTGGGGGGGGGGCCGCCCAAACAGGGAGGGATGCCAGGGGGCCCCAAGGCCCCCAGGCATGTTGGGCCCTCAGGTTCGCGGTTTTTTTGTTCTCCTGTTATCCCCCACAGTCCTCTGGGTTGGGGACTGGGTTTCCCCCTGGGCCCAGCCTGGAATGGGCTCGATGGCTAGTTTCTAGTCTAGTATTGTTAGGGATTTCGTCGTGTCTTAGGCCACGGGGTTTTGAGCTGCCCTGGTACGCTTTGGACATCCCCACTCGAGGGGGGTCAATGGGGTTACATAAATCTGTTAACGGGTGGGAAACCTTCTGGGGCCCTGCTGCTTTGTACAATTTCGTGGTCAAAACCGTGTGCTAACAGAAAAGGACAAGCACCTTGGGGGACGAGGGAGGAGGGGTTCACCATGGTGCTCACTGTTCCTTGTTTCCTTTCCGGGGTGGCAGGCCCTGGGGGGATTTCTGGTCAGTGGTGTGGGAAGCACAAAATTGCTTTCATAAACTCAAGTTTAACTATGGTAAAAAAACGTGTTGGTAAAAACCATAAAGCCCCCTGTCCTCCACTCAGGAGAGGGGGGGGGGGGGTGGGGGGGGAACCGGTGTGACTGCATTGGCCTCTTCCAGGATGGTTTCATTTCCACTTTGGCCCCAAGAAGATGTGGGACTGAACATAGGAGTGCATCACCTAACCCACATGCTATTATTGTAGATAATCATGACAACTGGGGAGGGGGGGGGGGACTCTTCGGGGCTCCTTTAGGGATAGGGAAAGTTTTCCAGTGTGATTATGGATTCTTAATTCATTGGTCAATTGTCTGATCGATCCTTTTCCTCACATTCCTTTTCCCTTGCCCCCTACATTTACCAATTGGAAATTTCAAGGGATAACAAAAGCAATTTCTCAAGAGGCATAGGTGTTTTACCTATATTACCCATTTCAATCAAGGATAAAGAGTTAATAAAAACATGTAGTAAATCTTTTCAAGGCACTGGGGAGTTGACAATAAGGTCTTCCTGTGGTTAATAACCCTGAAGGTTGGGGTTGGGAGGAGCAAGGGAGGGGGAGAAATGTACCCACAACCCCCCTTCCACCCCCCCCCCTTTTCTCAAAGTACGGAGATTGGTGTATTTTTGGGGGCCTCTTCTGTTTTTTTCCTGAATTCCTGGGGAGGGCAAAAATGGGAGCAGAGAGCCCAGGGGAAAGGGGATTCCGGCCTTTCTGGGAGGCCACCTTTCTCCCCTTTATTTTACCCCATTAAAATCGGACACCTTCTTGTGTTATTTTCACATCCACAGACGGTAACTTTCAGAATTTCCCAGAAACAGATTGGGTATCTCAATTGTTTAGGAACGGGAATGGGGAGAATTGTCAAGCAGGACCATAAGAGCCCCTCTCTGTCCACATCAGGCAAAAAAAAAATTGCGGGCCAGCTATCCTCGGGCCATGTGTACCTTCGAGTCCCACATTCTGGAGAATTCCACAGTGGGGAAATCAGGGTAAAAGGGCAGGGAGGAGGGCATTTCAAAACAACAAGGGGGGGGGGGGGGGGGGGGGGTGAGTGGACCGAGGGGTCTGGCAGAACCCCTTCCAAAAAAAATTCCCTGGACTTAGCCTTGGGGGGCCTCGCTGGGTGTTGGCCCTTCTATCCTCTTTACCTATCCCCTGCTTTTGGTGGTGTTGTGGTTAACCAGGGAAGCTTGCCAGGTAGAATTCCCAATAAACTTACCCCCCAACCTTTGTGTGCGCCACACCTACGGTCTTTATTTCGTTTATTCCTAATTTTATTTATTAATGGGATATCCATTTTTAGCCCCGAAACCAAAAAAAAAGGAGGATTAGCCCTACAAAGGATTTAAAGAGACCCATTGTAACTTAATTTATCATTCCCCAAATTAAGGAAAATTTTTTGAATTTGTTTTAAGGAAAGGTGATATAAAACCCTAACACACCGAGGGGCCCCAGGGGATTGTATTGGCAAAACTAATTGGGCATCATGGCCCAAGAGAGCTTTTTGGTTCTGTTATTTAGGAAATCGGACCTTGGCAATCTCTGAAGGCCCTTGGTAAGGCCCCAAAACTGGGACATTTCCAATTTTCCATTCCATTACTTCAGGAGCTTTAGGCCTTCAATCTCACCAAATGTTCCAGCTCAATTTGGGTCCCGGTGTGTTTGCTCATTTTCCCCCAAGGACTTAGGCCAGGGAACGTGATGATAGTTGGGACCTTAAATGCCAATCCGGCTGGGGCCTTACTTCCCTGCCATCGATTTCATGGGTAAGAACCCTTCTGGGGAGTGGGAGAAGTTGGTTCGGGGACTTTTCCTGTTTGTGGTCAATGAAACATGGCCCTCTCCGGGCCATGGTTTTTTAACAACTGTCGGTAAGGGAGGGTATTTTTCTCCTGCCCTTGCCAGGATCCCCACCCAAAGGTTTGGGCATTCGGCAGGGGAAAAAGGGCTTCCAAAAAAGGCTTCTTCAACCTCCGTCTCTCCAGGGGGGGCATCCCACCTTTTGCCCCTCCTCCTCACTTGGTTGGGGAATCTCCACCAGCTCTGCCTCCCTAAAACTACGCCAGCTGGGACCAGTCCTGGTCTATGGGAATTCCCCTATAAAAAACTTTTGGAGCTCTAATGCTGTTGTCGCTTTACATTGGAAAGGGAGGGAGGGAGGAAAAGTGGGCCACTTTCCCTGGGGGTGTGGGTGGTCACTTCTGGGTCCACCTGGGCACCGGCCTTGAGGTTAGGGCCCCCCTGTAGCCCCCTAAGCCACCCTCACTCCAGGAGAGTTCTGTGTGGGACATCTCGCGCCATCTGGTGATCCCAGAAGCCCTTGGCCCACACGGTGGGGATCCTCTCCTTACCTGGGACTTCAAAATTTGAAAAATAAACCAAACCAAGCCCTCAGGAGACCCTGCCCTCACTGGATCTTGTTTCTTACATCTCCCTTCCCGGGGGGGTCCCTTCTAATCATGCTCTAGGGTGGGCACAAATTTATTGGGGGGTTATTGTTCCTCCCATTGAAACTGTTCGGGAAATTTTTATAACGTGAACTTTTGGGGAGTATTATTTGGGCAGTGGCCTAGGGGACATGATCCTTGATTTCCATCTTTTGCATTTGCAAAAAGGAATCTCAACTAAACAAGTGGCCCACCTAAGAAAAGGGTGCTGTTTGCCTGTTTTGTTGGACCCCCTAATTACTTCTGTTACGAGTTTTCTAGGCAGAATTCTTCTGCTATTGGAAAACTTAATTAACCAGGGTGGGCTCTTAAGGAAGGAACCCAGCAGCCTCCAGCCCTCCTGAGTAAAGCTGGGGGGAAGTACCTGAGAAACAGGGTATGGGCCGCACCATCTCATCGAAGGAGAGGGGGCCTCTGGTGTTTGCTGCGCCTCTTTCCTATGCTCATTAGCAGCCACAGGATGGGTGGGTTGGGTTCCCTGGGGAAGCAGGGGGCTCCTTTTCTAAGGGTTCCTTGGGGCATTTGGGACCCAGGGTGATCAAGGGGGGGAACAACTCGCCCAGCAGGTGGGATTTAGGAGTTGACCTCTAAACATTGCTTCCGCTGGCAGGCGGCAGGTATGGTAATGAAAGGTTCAGAATGGGGACCTTGTTACCCCCCTGTCCCCCCACCCCTCCACCACCCCCACCCCCCGACCAAAAGACAATTGTGGGGGGCTCCCATGGAGGGGAAGTTTCCGGGGAACCTAAGTAAGTGCAAAAAAGGACCAGACCGTAGATACCGGGGGCATAATGGTATGCTGTTGGGTGAAAATCTTAGTGCTCCTGGTTTTTACTGATTTGTTGCGGGGTGTTTATAAAACCCAGGCTGGGATGCCTGCCTACAGGCTGCCTGAAGTGGAAGCTCCAAGATGCCCCACAAAAATGCTCCTTTTCCGGAAACCTCCCCCAGGAATCCTGAACAAAGGCCTTTTCTCTGAGCCCTACCACATAAACGACATAGCAGCACTAACAAACCCCCGTAATGTAAAAATGGACCTGGTGGCAGGGCAATAAAAGTTTAAGAGTGGGCATCTGGCTTAACTGGGGTCGTATGTGGAGGAGGGGGGGGGGGGGCGGGGAATGTAGTTTAATGGGGAGTGGAGTAAAAGGGGAGTGAATGGGATCCAACTGAACTGATGCTGGTAACTGGCTTTGAACTAAAATTGTTGGGTACTGGTAATTTATAACTGGGGGGACTCCTCCCCCGGGGCAAAGGGCTGGATTAAATTTAAGACACAAAGCGAAGCCCCTACAATTTGGGGAAAATTATTTTTGGCCCCTTAGTTAAGATAAGGACAGTGTGGGTTATGAGGGGGGGACAGGGTATCTGGGTGTTGTGTGTAAGGCAGACTCCACTGAAGGGGCCAGTTGTAAAAGGGTAAATGTTTGGGTTGAAGTCCATTTGTGGTTGCTCATGCACACATGCTGAAAATTTAACAGGTGTGGCCGGAGGTTTGGTCCGCATGGGTTGGCAGGGGGGACATGGCCCCCCCAGGCTGGAAATGGGGCCCAGGATAAGTCACAACCAAGTAGGGCCTGGTCCAGCAGGTTGGTAAGACAACCAATGGGGCTCCTTTAAATTGGAGGGGGGGGCGGGGGCCCGGGCCGGTGGGCTGACTTTTAGTGATATCATATGAGGGATATTTTAGGATTTTAAGGAGGTATGTATTGTATATCATTAGGGGGGAAAATGGGGAGGTCTCATCAGCGTGGCCACAACTAGCGGGTGAAGGGACACAAAATGGAAGGGCCCCAGTGGAAAATTAAGAGGGCGGTGGGAAGCGGGAAAGTGGGTGCTAGGGAACTGGAGGTTCTGGATTGGAGGAAAAATAAAAGGGCTTTTTTTGCCCGGGGCCAAGAGATTAGAAAGGGCCATGGGGAGCAGCACACCACACCGGGATGAGTTTGGGAACGTGGAGGTACAGCCCTTGTGCTTTCTGGTAAGGTTATAGCCTGACGATTCCCCAAAGGGAACCAACAGAAGAGGGACTGGACTTTCCCTGAGTAAAAGGGGGAAGGCTTCCTTATCAAAACCCACTTTCCTGTACCCTCAAGCTGTCCTCTCCGACCAGGGGATAAAGTCCACTTCACGGGCACACCACCGTTGCTTCCCTCCCCCTACTCGCCAGCCCACCCAACCTCTCCCTTCACCGTTGTCCTTGTTAAAAGGACGGGCAGTGTTCATTATCTTAGTGCTATTTGGTTATTCCCCACTTCATCACTTTGCTCTATAGCACTCAGTAGCCATTATCAAACTGTCCCCTAAAAAAACCTTTTTAGAATATTTCATAGAGGAATTGTTAATAAACAGGATGGTTGTCCGTTTTTTCTAACCTAAAAAGGGTGCTTTGAGGATCCTGGGCCCGGAGTTCACCTGCCCTAACCGTAGAGCGGTCGGTTTTCTCTATTTCGGTGGTACTAAGAACACCTTCAGGATCTGGTTCTGGATAACCCAGGGGAACCAGGTTCTGGTTTGGGAAGACCCCGGCCTGGCCTATCTCTTTCCAAGCGGTGTTGTCCCCCAAGACAAGGTAAACTTCAGGTCTCCCCAAGCCCCTATGCTCTCCTCCTTTTCTGGGTAAAATGGGGGAGAGAGAATTTGATAAACCTATTTTCCTGGGGCTGTTTGTGAGTGGATTACATATGAGGGGCATCATTGTATATAATAAATGTGCCTTTATGGCTGTGGGGAGGCCTGCCTATACAATAGCAATTGGCTGGGATAATGATACTTGGGCTATCGGTTTTTTGTGATTCTATTAGGGCACTGTCACGTTGGTTATTATGGAGTTTATGATGTAAAAAAAATAATACTGTTGTTTCCTTCGTAGCTGAGCTCACACTGGGTGGCCTCTCAACCAAGATAGGGTCCCTTACTAAATTCTCCTCTGTAGGTTTTTTGATCTTTCACCCCAACTTATTGTGGGATTGCAAATGCGGAGAACTCTGGGGGAGGACCATGGTTTGCTGTGGGGGGATGTAGTTACCACCATGGACGGGTAGTCGTGAAGGCCCCAAACTGCGCGAAGGCACTAGGCAATTCTATACTGCTCTGGGTCCCCCACTGATTTGCCTCTAAAAATATTTATCCCCTAAGGATTTCCTCAACTTTGGGCTTCAAACCCACTGGGGACAAGCCCCTTTATATTGGTGATGCACTAATGTAAGGTGGATCAGCATGAGAGGGGTATCTGAGTGGGAGAATGGTTTTTACAGTGGAAAAATAATATATATCTTGATTTCAAATAGGGGGCATTTGTAATACGCTTTCCCAATTTTACTGGGGATTTTTTTGTTTTTTTTTTTTTTTTGTTTTAATTCGCTTCCAAAGTACCTGGATTATATATCAAGATGATAACTTGCCCTGGGTTATACATCATAGCTAAGCTAAAAAAAATGGGGGAAATGTTTCTTTCTGCGTTACCCAATTTTATTATAATACTTGAGTAAGATTGTTAATTTTACACATTTAATTCTTCTTTTGTTTGTTGGGGAGAGTTTGTCTTCTCGGGGGGGGTGGTGGGGGGGACCACTTTCCCTGCCCTTGCTAATGGGGGGTTTCTCCCGGTGGCAACTCTGTACGTGAGAAGGGCTGTTGTTTGGAAGGTGCTTTTGCCACACTCTCAAAGGGCACTTGTAGGGGTTTTTTTTTCCCAGTTGTGGGGATTCTCTGGTGTGAATAATAAGGGGACTGGGCTCTGGGTCTTAAAACGCATTTTCCCCACACCTACACTCTCTCTGCACTTTATTAATGGCTTCTCTCCCGTTGTTGAATCCTCTGGGGTTTTGGGGAGTACATCAGATTAGATAGGGGGAAACGGTTCACGGGGAAGAAACGATTTTTCCCACCACTCGAGGGGGGCCATTTGTGTAGGGGCTTTCTCTCCTGGTGGTGCCAATCTCTTGGTGTGTTGTTGATGCTTTAGAGGCGCGTTCACTGGTTTGAGCACTTCCCACAGGTCCATGGCACTTATATGGGCTTCTCCCCAAGTGTGGGTTTCTCTGGTTGGTTAGCCAAGGTGGAGGCTCCTTTTACTGAAAAGCTTTTTTTTTCCACATTCAGGCAACAATTCATATGGGTATTCTTCTTCCTTGTATGGATTTCTTTGGTGGGGGGACTAATGAGAGGGGCAGAGCTCTTGGAGGATCGGTTCTTTTCCACACTCAGGGTTAAACCACCGATTTAAAATTTCTCCCCTTGAGGGTTGGTTTTTGCTGTAATGGTCCAGGAGAAAAATCCCAAGTTCCCTTACTGGCACTTTTAGGTTTGTTCAGGAAGGGGTGTTGTCTCCTCTCGGGTTTCAAGTTTCCTCCCCAGTTTGAGGCCCTATCTAAAGGTTTGGGGCTTTGGCCAAAGTTTTTCCCCCCGGGGCCTACTCACTAACAATTGGGTTCAGGATTTACCTTCCCAAGTGGTTCTCTCTGGATTGTTTCAAAAAGGTTTGATTGAGGTGACTGGGTTTGAAGCACTTTTTTTCCACCAACTTTGGGGCCCCACATTTTTAAGGGGGCTTTACCCCTGTGTGTGATAATTCTCTGGTGCGGTTGGGGGGACCAAAGGATTAGGTTGGTGATCCCCAACTAAAAGCTTTTTTTCCACACCTTCCACAACTTCAAGGGCCCCCTCATTGGGGCATTAGGGGGCCTTTATCTCTCCAGTGTGATGAATTCTTCTGGTGGGGTATTTTGAGGGTTGGGAGCGCGGGGCGCGAGGGGGGTCACTAAAAGGCCTTTTCCCCATAATTTGGAGGGGGGGGCATTTTGTTACGGGCTTCTCCCACCTTGTCTGTGTGTCCGCTGATAGATGAAACGCAAATTGGACCAGTGGGGAGGGATCCGGAACTGTAAAGGCTTTTTACCCCACTTATTGGTGTCCCACCACCTTGTTAGGGGTTTTTCTTCTGGGGCAAAGGGTAATACAGGGGGTCCCCTTTGGGATGGTCAAATATAGTTTTTTCTTCTAAGGTCCTCTTCAGAAGGGAAAAACACATTTCTTCCCCCACCGTTTCCCTGTGGTGGGGGATTTCCTGCCTGTCTCTCTTCGTCTCTTCATTTTTTCATGTTTAACTGGCATTTTCCCCCCAAAATCGTTTTAAGGGGTGGCAAAAAAAACAACTTTAACTGGAAGGACATTGTGATAAAACACTCCAGGGACACAATCCTCCAAAAAATATCCTGCTCTGTAAACTCTCTGGGCCTTCAATTTCCTTCATGAGAACTTTCATCTCCAAAAACTTGAAAATATAGGCGGAAAAATAATGGGGGCAAGAAATGTATGGTTTTCTTTCAAGTATTCATTTAGTGTGTTGATGTCTAATTTTCTTACTTATCTGTAATCCTGTGTCATGGGAATTTTGGGCTTAAAACATGGCAATTGATTAAATCAAGGTTTTTTTTGGTTTTGCATACGCACGGCCATCTGTGTCCCTGCCAATAGCTGAGGGAAGGGAGAGAGTTTGGGGACCTGGTTGGGGGGGGGACCCCACACCCCAAGGGGAGCCATCCAAGCCCTAAAACCAAAAACCAGGCCAGGGTCTCAAGTATATCCCTGGGCCAATTTCCTTTTATTTCCTCTTTTTGATATATTGATAACAACCTTTATTTCCTCTCTAGTAAAAATTCAGGCATTTGTTCCTATTGTCATATGTGAGTGATTTGATCATAAATACTCTTTTCTGTAAATTGCTCGCAAACCAAATCCCAGTATAAAAATCTTAGGGGGGACCTGGGGACTGGCTTATTTCATCATTTAGGGGGGGATTTTACACTAAAACTAGGGGGTACATAAATCTGATGGGCAAAGCACAAAATCCTTTCTACTCAATTTCCATTTCTGTTTTAGTTCAGGAGGGGACAAGGTAAGGTGGCCTGGGGATCCCTCCCACCTCTTTCTCCTACATTGCTTGCAGGATTTTTTGTTTGGGCATCCCCAATTTTTTCAAAAATGCTTACCAGTGTTGTGTGGGGTTGGTTAGGGGGGGGACATGGGGGGGTTGGAGGGTTTGTTGGATTTGAACATTTTCAGTATCTGCCCCCATTTCTTTATTTTCCCCAGGCCTTCCTGGTCGTCCAGCCCTCTTTTAAACTGCTGCTCCACCCCCAGGGGACGTTAGGGAAGGGGGGAACCTGCTACCTCTCTGATGTGGGTTCCCCCCATGGCTCTGGACTTGCCAGGTCCAGCTGGGCCCTCACCAGTGAGTTCCCAGGTTCCCTCTTTAGGAAGGGGGGCACGGTCCCCGGAGGGGTGTGGCTCTGCTCCTTGGCTTTCCGGTAGCTTCGAAAGGAGGTTTTTTAAAAAATTTCTGTAGCGGGGGACCACTGCTCCCAGTGTTCACGCATGAAGGGGAAGCCCCCTGTGCACAAGAGCCCGCTCTGCGATGGGCCCGGTTTACCCCACCTGGGGGGGGACTGTTTTCTGGGTGGTTGGACAGGTCGACGGAAGCTTTTTTCAGTAGGGGTTGTAAAAGAATGGTGGGGGACTCCACTGAGGAAATGGGGTCAGTAAAGTCAGAAAAAGGGGGGCCTTGGGGTCTCCCCCAGTTAAAGGCCCCAGTGCCACACATCCTGCTGTCAGGGGGTGACAAAAAGAGTTCAGGGGGAAATTATGGAATGGGTTTTAATGAGGGGGGACCTTGCCTTTAGGTTGATCAGGGGGGCATCAGGGGTCAACCCTGGCCCCTTCAGGGAAAATTGTCCATGGTTTTTTTAACCTGGGGGGGGAACACCAAAAAAGAATTGAATTACAACCCTTTGCCTGATCTCAGGGATGTGCCAGGGGGAGTTTTCCCCACCCCAAAAACCCCTTCAAAAAGAGGATTTTTATAAATACCTACAAAGGTCTTGGGGCTATAAAAGCAAAGGGACTTTAGGTGGGGGCCCATATTTTATACCCAGGAGGGGAGGGGGGGGACCCCCAACCCCTGGGCTTCAAGACCTGGGACTGGTTCCACGGGAAAGGGGGGCCTATATAATTTGGGAATTTTTTACAAGAGAGGGGTACCTCTCTCTCTATATTCCATTCAAATTTACTTGGTCCTCTATACTTTTACTTTCATGAATTTCCCTTTTTAACCCAAAATTATGGAAAAAACTGAAGTATCCTTTAAAAGGGGGGGGGAAACATTGAATGGAGGTTTCCAAAATTAATTTTGCCACATTAGAGGTGCCAACTAAGGATGCTTGCTCTTCCCTCTTTAAGTGGAAGAAGGAAAAAAAAGGAAGTGGTTCTGTTCCCCAGTAATCCCTCTGTAGGTACATTTGGATGGGTCAGCCAATGGGGAGGGAAAACAACCACATTAAAAATAGGAGGGCTGGGGGAAGTTATTCCCTGGGGCTCTAACCCTGGGGGACTTATGCCCCAACTGGGCCTCGCTTAGATCACTAAGATAAGGGGACGGGCTTCATTTTCTCTTAGGGCTTTACAGTGCTTGCTCCCACTTTTTTTTTTTAAAAATATGTTTTTTTTTATTGGGGACTTTTTAGAGAGAGTAGAGGAAGGGGAGGACGGGGGATAGAGAGAGGGGGTGGGACAAGGAAAACATGATGGAGAAAAAACACTAACATCCATTAGGGCTATGCCCTCCTGCCACGGCCCCCCTTACTGGGGATCATTAAGGGGTACCGATTAAACTCATGGCATGTGTGTGTCCTGAACTGGGGATAACTGGGAACCTCGGTGACCCCTCATTGGTTCATGGGGTCGATTGCTCCAAAACCACCCACCTGAGCAAAACCATACCACCAAGCTGGGGCGTGTGCTCCCAACTTTTTGTACCCAGGGTGGACTTGGGCTATTTCCCAAAAAACACCCACTGGATTACTCAAAACCTTATTTTAACTGTCTTGGGATTTGTGCTCCTATCTGTTTTAATATTTTTCCACTCAAATATCCCCTTTATCTAAATTTTGTTGTCTGTGAAAATTCATGATTGATGTGTTTCATAAACACATTAAAATTTAAAAAGTTTTTACTTGTGCTAAAAATACCTCTGATCATCCCCATTTTTACCCCAACTTTGGGGAAAATTACTGAATTAAGCTCTGTGTTCCTACTGAATGAATTAAAGCTACACTGGGAATTAGGAGGAACTGTTTTTCTATAGCTAAAAAAAAAACTTATTACAATGAGGATTTGGTTTCATTAGGGAGAAGAGGGAGAGTTTAGGGAGGTCTGAGGATGTGGGGACTTGAAGGAAATTAGTTGGCCTTAATTCCAGTAGGCTAATCAAAAATCCGAAGGTGGGACTTTCTGTGCCTGCTGAACTACCCCCAAGGGGAGGCAGGAGTTTTGGCTTGAGTAGGGTAGGGTTGGGATGGAATTCTGGATCTCAATTAAATTGCCTTGGTTTTCTTAACCAAAAAATTTGTTACGATTCTGGAATTAGATGCCGGGGGGGGGGGGGGGTCGGGGGGGACCCCTTGAAAATCCTGGAGGCCCCTGGGGACGGGAACTCGCCAGTGGGCCAGGGTCTTCACATCACCATTTCAAGTTCTTCTTTGCCCGTTTCCTCTGGCTCCCCAGTTTCCCATTCCTTCTTTTGTTCTTCCCATCTCTGCCATTACCAACTGTCCCCCCACAAGCCTGGGGTGTTGGGGATGGCCAACAGGGCCCACCCTTTTCCGGGGGCCGTCTCGAGTTCTTCTTTTGAGGGCTCCTCTGATGGGCAGGTCGTCCGAGCCCTCCCACCCCCAGGGCCTCCAAGCTTCCCTCATAGAAGGGGGGGGAACAGGTCCCGGGGGGTTGGGTTGGCTTGGCTCTTGGCTTTTCCGGTAGTTTTTTCCGTAGGGAGGTTTTTTTGGAACCCTCTTGTAGGCGGGGGAACACTGCTTGGCTCCCAGTTGTCCGACAAGGAAGGCCCTCGTGCCCTCACGGCCTCTTCTGCCAATGGTCACCGGACCCGATACCCTGTCCATGTCGTTTCTGGTGGTGTAACAGGAGGGTTCCGGGGAGGCTTTTCTGGAGAAATGGAGGGAGGGTGGACTCACTCAAAAAAATTTGCCAGGGAACACGTTTCTTGGTTCTCTTCATAAGCCCCAATTTTGCACCCAACACACCTGTACACCTTTCATGTTCTTCCACCGGTCCCCAATTGGTCGACTGGTTCTTTTACCCCAGGCCTTTAGGAGTCCCCTCCAGACCAGAGCTGAGCTGGTTTGGCTGGTTTTTAGATCTGCTTTGTTATTCTCCAGGGCTGTATGGTAACTTCTTGGCAGGGGTGCCTTTTTTCTGGGAAATTGCCAACGATTCGGGATACCCCCCGATTTCGGGACCCCAGATATTCTGGGCCCTTGCTCTCGCTGGGAGATGATTATTTTGGTTTTTTTGATAAACCACAGAAGACCTCCTATATAAAAAGAAGAAGAAAAATGAGACTTTAATGGTGGGCAGGGTTTGGTTGCTTGTCTTGTTCTAAACATATTTCACCCTACGAACAGGAGGAGGCTAATGAAGAAAACTTCCACAGGCTTAATGCCCAACAAAATGTTCTCTGGGGCGTTTGAGAAGAGGGTAAAGTTGAAGGTTTAATAGGGGATCCCACACACCATTCAAACAGGAAATGGTTCATTGGTCACTGTTTGCTTTGATTGGATCTTTGGCTCTGCTTTTGTTGTAGTGATAAACCCATCATTCATTACCATTAAAAGTCAAAATATAAAAACTCGTTTTCATTTGGTTCCTCAAATGGGTATGTGATTTTTAAAAAACTGGGGGCCCATTCAGAATGGAAAAACCCAATTGGTTCGGAGGATCAGGTTGTCTCCCACCTCTTTCTCCCATTCTCTGTTGTGTGTGTGTGTGTGTGGGTGTGTGTGTCGCGCGGCGGATAAGCGCAACGCGCGGCCGTGCTTCCTGTGTTGTCTTATTACTTAGGTAAATATGGTGTGGCCTCAATTTGCCAATTTTGGGCATCTCTTTGACTTCTGTACCCACAACAATAGGGCTTTTCCCATATGAAGGCTGGAGGACTGAGAGGATGGGCCTGGAGCAGAGGATGAATTGATGTTGCTGAGTGCCACTTTGTTTAACTGTGGCTGGAGCACTGGGATATGCTCTTCCTCTGGGGGACTTTCCAATTTTGTGTTGAGGAAAAAATAAATATATTGTCCCCCTTACTTTTTTTTAAACACTTTAGTGAAGGGTCTTGCCTTGCTGGTTCAATTCCAACCTCACTCCCAAAACCTTTTTTTTTTAACAAAATAAGGGGATAAGCCTTTAATTAAAAAATGTACGTATTTGAAATCACCTAAAAAACTAGAAAATTAGAAGTTTTAAAACTAAAAGAGGAGGGGCCTAAGGTTTATTATAGAAAGTTCCAGCATTTTCCCCAGTTTTCGTTACCCTGTCTGGAGCGGGCTCTTTTCAACCAGAGGGATAATTACGTGTAAAGGGGGGGTTGGTCAAACCCTGTCAAAAAGCGAGGGCAAAAGCCAACAAAAGCTTTCTAGCGGCCCTTTTTTACCTTACTGGGACTGGGGGATGGAGGTCCAGACCTTTCTCACTGTCCCTTCCTGCTTCTTTCCCCTTTATTCAGTCGGTTTTAAATCCCCCCAAGCTCCCAAATGGGGAAGCGGTTTTCATTTTTACTGTTTGGGGGCTTTCCTGTGTAGGATGGGTGTGGGTTTACAGATAAAGGGAGGATAGCCTGTTGCCGTTTCCCACATGGGGCTCCCCAAAGCCTTCTGAAGCCCTGAGATGGAGATTTTACTTCTCATTGTGGCTTATAGTGCATTCCAGCCTCGCGGGGTCTCGGTTCAGTCCCGGCCCGGAGTGGCTGGGGTCCCTGTTTGGATGCTGGTGAAAAAGCCTGGGGATTTTTTCTGTGGCCACAAGGGCAGGCAGGGGGCCCAGGGGGCCCCTTGGCCACTCTGTGGTGGGCACATTTACTGGGGGAAAAACGAAGGGACCCAGTAGCCCCCCCCGAGGAGTGGATGGGAGGGCTTCCTGGAACAGCTAAAAACCTGTCGACCCAGCCTCCATTCCCGGGGCCGCCGGGGGGAACTCCCACTTCCCCCACGGCTCCACCCCTGCCCACCCACAATGTTGGACTACGGGAAAAAGCTGGGTCTTTCTTCCCTGTGTCTGGAAAATCCCCACTGGGGCCTGCACTCAGGGAGGGCA
The DNA here is from genome assembly GCA_025583905.1 of Ia io. Taxonomy (NCBI): domain Eukaryota; kingdom Metazoa; phylum Chordata; class Mammalia; order Chiroptera; family Vespertilionidae; genus Ia; species Ia io. The sequence goes on along the minus strand of JAJQQW010001765.1, from coordinate 22,724 downwards.
GCACCGGAGGGGACCTTAGGGGGAGTCTTTGGGGGAAACGCTCTTTGGGGAAACTGAAGCTGAGTGTTTCTGGGGTGACCCCTAACCATTGTTCTTTTCTTCCGAGGGCCACTAGTTCCTTTTACCCCAGGGGGGGGGGGGACCCACGCCGTTCCCACGGAGTGGGTCTTATCCTGGGGAGCTCTCTGCCTTGCGAATAAACTAAATCCTTATATCCACTTTCTTTTGGCAACGTCTGGGCCAGGGCCCTTTTCTGGGGCTTCCGCTGTTCCCTGTTGTGGATGGCAAAAGATGGGGACCTCCAAAATGTCACTTGGGACCCTTGGAAAAAAAACCAGTCCTAGAAACCCCTAACTGGGGCCCCAGGAATTAAAAGATTCATGGATGGAAGCACTGGGATATTACTGTGTGTGCGAAGGTACTAGCACTTAGTATCGTAAGGGGCAAAGGGGGGGGCATTGACCCAACGAAGAAGGGCCCAGTCGGTGCTTCCTGGGGGGGCAAAGGGGGCAAAAAGGGCTTCACACCAGTGCCTGGGGGGCCCTTGTGGGTTCTTTGGCTGGAGGGGGGAGGCCATAGAGAAAAAGAACTGGAGCGCTAAAGGGGGCGGGGGACAAATGCCCAGGAGAAGTAAAATGGACAGGAAAGGGGGGAGAATAACAAAGAGCAGTTTACCCTGGGGGAACTCACCTCTGCTGGACAACACCTTCCCCTAATCTTCCTTACGCTTCCCCATTCTTTGGGCGAAGGGGGGGGGAGTCGGGGGAGATACGTGAGGGGGAGATGGAGACAGCTGAGGAAGAAAGTAGAAAAAAGGTCTCTTAAAAATCCCAAAAGCTCTGGGTCTCTCACCACAGAAAAACCACGTGCTTGGGGGTTTTCCAAGAGAGCTTTCCCAAAAGGGGCCATGGGCTTGGGTGTTCCAAAAACTCCGAGGGTGGGACTTTTCCCATCAATTGCAAATCCTCCCCATTTTTTTTCCCCTTCCCTCCCAGAAAGTGGGGGGTCTGGGCTATCCTAATGGCTGCCTTGAGTGAGGTTTGGTGCCTTGCGGGGGAGATGGCAGGCCCAAGGCCCAGAACTCCTAAGTAGTCACCCCAACCTTTTCCCCAAAGCCCCCTGGCCTGAAAGGGCCGCTATGTGGGACTCAGCTCTGGACGGGGGCGAACTTATTCACACTGGGGGAACGTATAATTTCAATGGCTTTACGTGCTTTGGCCTTACTTTTTCTCCCAGTTGAGGGTTCTCCATCAGGAGGACCACACTATTCTTAAAACCCCCAGGTGCCTTGGACTAATTTCAGTCACCTCCCTCCCTCTCCCCAGGTACCCTTTCCTCACCACCCCCACCTCTTCAGCCCTCTTCCTTTTGATGTTTCCTTGTAATTTTGTTTGTTACTCACCAACTCTCTTTTTCAAAGGCCTGGGGGCCCACCATTCTTGGAAGTGTCGAGAGATGCTTGGGGAAGAAGGTCAGGGCACGGGGAATTTTTTCCTCACCCCACTGGCCTCTGGGGTGGCGGTCTTCTCTCGGGACCCCCCATGTGTGCTGTGGCCGATTGCTTGCTGGAAAGTTTTCTGAGAATTTCCCCGCCATTGCCCTTCAAGGGGGGGGTGGACCGGGGTCCTCTTTCTTCTTTCCACACACAATTTTTCCAGGTTTTGTCCTACCCCCACAGGGACGGGTCAACAACATTACCCATTCCCGTTTAGTCCAGTCCCTTAAGGGGGGACCAGTTTTGGTAGGGGCTCCAAGATTAATGTTCTTTAGGTAGGGGGGACAAATGGTGATCTAGGGGATTAAACAGGGCCCTTTTTTAAGGGTACCCAAAAGGGGGGGATGGGCTTCCAAAAGTAAGGGGGCAAACTCAAAAGCCCTTCAGGGAATGGGCAAAAAACTGTTGGGGGACTCTATGAAGTTAAAATAATCCCACACAAGTATTTCCATTTTCAATTGTGAAAACTTGGAACCCAAAAGTTACTTACCTGGAGGTTTCTCTGTTCCACCCATTTGGAAAAATGGGTGATTAGGTTTGTAATTGGTATCTTTTACCTTATTGGGGTTGCAGGGGGATGGTACTAAGATTCCTAGATGCGGAGCAATCATATACAGGGGAAAAAAACCTAGTAGGAACAGTTTGTGTCTACACAACAGTGGAGTGTTCCAATAAATGCCAGTTTTTACTATTTTCTTTTTTGTGCCTTCATGGCCTCAGAGGTATTTTTCATTCCTTACGGTTGCTTTGATGGAGAGGCATTCTGTGGAGGGAGTAGGAAATGGATTGGGGGCCCCTGGGGACCTAAAGGGGGGGAAAACTGGGGGGTGTTAGGTTTCGGTTATGGATTCCACCAGGGGGGACGGGAGCTTTTTCTGAACCAACCTGGACTTTTAGGGTCTTAGTTGAATTTGTAAAAAAATTATAGGGGGGACCATAATATTTGCTATTTTTCTTTATATTTAACCAAATTTACTCGGCTTACTTGCATTAAAGCCATCCAAAGCAATCGCATATGTGAATAAAGGTCCCTATCTTATATTTAATAAAAAGGCCTGTGGCCATGGGTTGCTGTTTGTAAACGCTGTTTGTTTCGGAACGGACCCACTCGGGAGGGTGGCAATCGATGGGGTTTCTTGGCGGCGGTTGGGTGGTTGGGGTCTGGGGTTCCCCGTTTCCCCATGGCGGGGGGAAGCCTAGCTGGGAGTTTTCGCCGGGCCCCGCCGTGTGGTGGCTAACGGGGGTCTTGGGGGTCTCAGGCGCGGATATTTCGCGCTGGGGCCCTAGGTTAAGTATAAGTATAAAAACCATTCACCAAAACCATCAAAGAGGAAGTGGTCCTGTCTGAAAACCGGGCCAACTGGGGGGAGGGGTTTTAGGAGAGCCAGTGGTTATGGAATGCTGGGCTTTAGAGGTCAGGGGGGGGGGTATTGTCATCTCAATTTCAACATTCCTGCCTCACCACCAGAGTTTGTGGCCAATTTAAAACCCATCTTTTCTCTTGCCTCAGTTTTCCCCCACTAGGATAATAGTAACCTTATCTCGTTTAAAAATTGTTTTCACAGGGGGATGAAATTGAGGCTAATACATGGAAAAATAGCAACTCTAGGCAAAATAACACATTTCCTGGTGTACCACAGGTCATAGGCTCTTCAAAAAAACTTGATGGTCAGTTTTGCTCCAATAAAACCAATAATAAAAAACCATTATTTTTTGGAAAATTTACTTAAGTTTAGGTTCACCCATGGCCCCCACTGGCTTTGGGCCCTGGGGGGGACCCCCACTTCTCAGTTGAGCAAGGGGTGAGGGGCTGGGGCTATTTGGCCTCTCAACCCGATGGGCGGGGGGTGCCCCTGCAGGGGGCCCCGGGGCCATCTTTCGGTTATGCCAATTTTCCTTCCACCAGGGCCCACCAGCCCGCCTCCTCGCGCCGGCTCTCAGGGGGTTTGGGCGGCGGGCTGCCTGGCCACCCTCAGGCCTGGGACCTCCCTGGGGGTAACGGGATTAGTTTAGTCCAGGAAACTGAATCCCAGACTCCCACCAGCCAAAGGGCTCCAAGGAAATTCTGCTCTTTTTGAGGCGGATCTCATCTGGGGCCTCAGGCCCAAGCGGGGGGACAGCAGACGTGCCCAGGAGCCTGGCCCTGAAGCTCGGGGCTGGAGACCTCGTTCTCACGGGGGTCCCGAATGCATTCCCTGTATACTGGTGAAAACTGCCCTGAAAAAGCGGCTGGGGCTGGGAGGCCTCGGGGCCACGGGGGGCCAATGGGACCATGCGACCATGGGTCCCTTTTCTTCCTGAGGGTCTGGATTTACTATGATCTTCTGCCCTCCCGGCGGTTTCTCCCCCCAGTTTTTCCACATTTCAGGGCAGTTCTTTTCAAGCTAAGCTGGGGCTGGGGGAGGGGACACCTGGGGGGACCTGGACTCTCTAGGGCTAAACACAAGCCATTGCTTTCTGGTCCTGGACGCCCCTCACTTTCAGCTTGAGGGCTGTTTCCCTCATCCCCCAAACGTTTCTTTCCTGCATTCTTTTACGGGCTATGTGGTGTCCTTCAATAAGGGCACCTTCCTTCCTGGGACGAGGAGGAAATGGGCTTTCCCAAGGGCTCTGTGAAGGGCAGGAAAAAGATAAAGGACCACGGAGGTCCAGTGAGGGCAAGGGGGGACCCAGGGAGCCTAATACCTTCCCCCCTTTCCTTTCCAATTTATTTACCCCACCCACTTTTGCCAACCTGGGCTGGGGCGGTGGCATGTGTTGCTAAAGGGGATGGTCCCCTGTGCCCATAAGCAGGGTGAGGGTTGGACCACACAATCTTCTGCCACCCAACACCACAGCAGGCCAAGCACAAACAAAGGGAAGGGAAGGGGATGTCCACCAGTTCGGTTAAAAAATTCCCCTTCTGGGGAAAAATTGCGCCAATCAAATGGCCACTTCTTAAGCCCTGGCATTTTTCACAAGCCTCTTTGTGATATCTGTCTGGGGTCCCATGGCAGTGTGCCTTTCCCCCCCTAAACTTAAAACATGTCCAATAGGAGTTCAGGGGTCCTTCCCTTCCCTCACGTTGGGATTTAAACTCCATCCAACCCCCCTACGGGTGAAGGAGCCCCTTCTTTCCCCGGGCCTTTTCACAAGCTTTAGATTCTTCCTCTTTTACTAAGGTTAAGCCTTTGCTCCCTTGCAAAAGTTGCCCTCTCTCCTCACTCTGTCTATTACCTGGTCATTTCTAACTTGTTTGTATGGGACTCCCCTAAAAAAACTGCAGGGCCAGGGGGAGGGTACCTGTTCTCATGGGGGGACCCCCCCCAAAATTCCAAACCCACCCTATAATAAGACCCATTTCCCACTTGGGGGACTGGTTCTCTTCTTAGGCAACCTCAAAAAAACTCAATGGGTCAAAAAAAAACTGGAATTTTTCTCAGGGGGCATTTTTTCTCCTGCCATAGTGTTCTGTGTCTATCTTATCTGGGTGCTCTCTCTCCATCCAAAAAAAAGGGCCCACCAGGGCCCTATCTGGTTTGGTTTTCAGTGGGATTTTAGGAGCAAAAAGCAGGGCCTAACAGCCTGCAGTTCTTGGGGGAAAGGGTCCCAGGTTCCATAATTCAATTTCTGGTTCAAAGGGGCCACATACCTCCAGTTGTTAGGGGGCTTCAAACCCCCCACCAATTCCCTGGTCGGTGGGCACCCACCATGGCAGATTAAGGCAAAACTGGGTGACTGGGGATGTGTCTCTCTCTCTCACACATCAATATTTCCCTCTCTCTGTCTCTCCTCCTCCCCTTTCTCTAAAAAAAACCCAAGGGGGAAAAAAATACTTTCCCTCTGCTGGGAGGATTTAAACATACGAAAAGAGGGGAGGACCCCAACCTCACTTCCATTTCAAATACCTATATTTCCTATGGGCCATGGCCCGACCTGATTCATCACCACCTTTTCTCCAAGAGATGTCCCCCACTAATTCCATTTTCTCATTATCCAACATAAAACTGTGTCCACTGTTGGTTCTTCTTAAACCCCCATCTAAACATCCCCACAAGGCCCACCACCTCGGTCCGTGAGTAAAGGTCCGGGAGAAATTTTCATCCCACATTTGTGTCTCTTGGATCAGGGCATTTTTACAATTCTCCATTTTTGCCCCCTGCCTGCCACCTGCACTCCTTACTCACCCTTTGACCCCATTCCTTTGCACAAAACCAGGGAACTTAGAATTTCAAAAAATCTGGTGGGGGACCATGTTCCCCTTCCCTCCTAATCCAACCCTTTCCAGGGGCCTCTCTTGTATTTTCCCCTGGTGGGGTCAAATATTACCCCAAAAAACCTTTGCCCCAAAAAGCCACACATGCTTCGCTCCACAACCGTGGCTCCCCACCAGGGTTCATGGGTGGCTTTTCTTTCAGCTGCCTACAGCTTGCCCAGCATCCCCAACATCGTGCTTTGCTTGCCCTACTGGCTCTGGAACCTCCCCACCTCATTTTGTTTTGGGGGTATCCCTCTTTTGGGGTGTTCTTTTCCTTTGGAAAACTCTCTTCCCTTCCTTCAACCTACTACTTAGGGGCTCAGGGCTTATTAAAACGGTACTCTTTTCCAAGATTTCAGTCTCTGAGCTGCAAGGCTTCCGGGACGGGGACGCCACCTTAAAGTTTCTCCTGGTATCGTTACCCAGGATAATCATACTTTAATCTTTATTTTCTACCCAACTAGCCCCAGTTTGGTCGGGGCAAGGGCTTCAATTAGTTCAAACACTGAGTCCAAGTATCAAACCCAGTTACACAAAACGATTGGGGAATTTCTTTTTGGAGGAGGTCCCGCGGGGAAAAAACCGAACTTCTGCGCATGGGGGCCACACTCGAAAGGTGTGTCCAAATCGCCCCACTTTACGTGCGCCGCCCGCAACGTGGGCATTTTTTGTGGAAAAGGGAGGAGGGAATAGAGCCTCCTACCCTCCCAAGGGGGCTCCAAAGAAAAAGGGCCCGCATTTGTGGGGGCTCGCGAGCCGCGCAAGGTTTTGCCGACCCAACGGCAACTAAGATATCATTAAAGGCTTCCCAAATGGGGACCTAATCACCAAAGTTGCTTCAGGGCCACCCACAACCGGACAAAGCATTTTCCTTACAAAAAAAAAAAATACAGTGGAAATAATGCGGTCAAAACTGACGATTGGGGGATTTAGTGCCATGGAAGCCAAGGATTTGCCAGTTTATAGGCCCTTTTCTGGGGGCAAACTAGCTAAAGTTAAGGAAAGGGAATGGTCCTTACTCCATGCCAGAAAGGGAATTTCTCTCACTTTTATTTCCCATCCCACTGTTACCACTTGCCCACTTTGGTCTAGGGTTGTATCAGACGGTGGGTGGGGTAACATGTGTCTGGTCCCCCAGGTGAGAGATTTACAAGGCCACCCACTGGTGGCAAAGGGGGAATATAGCTTATTTCTCTTTTTGTGTTCAACCACCCCTTAAACTACCCCACCAACCCCCACAAATATAAGCGTGATTGCACTTAAACCATAACACAGGAGGCCTCTTTCTGTAAAATTGCCCTTTTGAGGACGTGAAACCGTCTGAAGCTGCTTTCTTCTTTAACACAAATTGGAAGGACTTTCTTGTCACCACCACTTCACACGCTGGGTTAATCTGGGGAAATTGGAATGAGGGGCCCCTTTGTTGGTCATTTCCCAAAAATTCTAAATTCTAGGGTTGACATAATAAAATAATTGCGGGCTCCTCAAAATGGGCAGGCTATCCAGTTGGCTTTCCACGTGGGAACGGGGAATGGGGGACCCCATAGCTGGAATTGAGGAATGGAGGGAGGGGTGTGGGGTATTTTGATTTTAAGGGTTCTCATCTACTGACTGGGGGACTGTCTAGAATACTTAAGGGCAAAAGGTGTGATGAGAAAAAAACAAAGGTGTGAGGTTCCTAAAAACGGGGAACTTCCACCCATAGTTGGTGGGGGTAGAGGGGGCTTAGGAAATAACACATAAACTTTTCCCGCTCATTCCTTTTCAGCTATTCACCTTATTCCATGTCACCTTATTCTGTTTAAGATTTTCCTTGGTACAAGGCTTAATCTCATTGCCCGGCCCCCACCTCCCTTGTCTCTCCGCCAAGAAAATCGGCTTCCCTGCCCCAATTCTTGTGTTCTCTAAAGGCATTTGGGGCCACATTATACCTCTAATATTGTTTCTTATATCAACATTATTGTTGTAGTTACTTGTTTTCTTCTGAACAGGGCTCCCCATTTCCCATTTGCCATTACCAGGGGCCGTAGAGTACTGTATCTTAAACTTCATTTTTCTGTAAACCACAGGTGGGCCCCAAGCCCCCTAGTGTCTCCTGATTAAATTAGGAGTGGGCCCCATGGGGGGAATGTTTTTGTTTTGGGGACTTTTTGTTTAAAAATAAAAACTAGTTAAGCCTGGTTACATTAAATAACAAACCTAATGGGCTATGGGAGATTATCCATTAAAATTTATTTATTTTCACGCTAATAAAGGAATATTAACCTCTCATCTGATTCTTAGTTTTTTTTTTAAACCCACCGGCCGTTATTTTTTTGCATTGCCCACAGTAGTCCAAGCCACATTTTGTATCTCTTTCTCAAAAAACGGAGGGACTTGGATTCACCCTCACCAGTCAGCTTACTACCAGGGAATCCCACTTGGGTATGTTCCTGCACAGAGGAAAAAACTACAACAGGAACTACGGTAACATACCCAATTCTCTACCCTTTCATCAAAAGGTTAGTCCACCTAAGAGGGGAGAAAAAAACCCCAATGAGCGAAAGTTCTGTTGGCTACCTGCACAGAAAGAGGAAACACTGGGGCAACGAAAAAAAAACAGGCAGTTAGGTCGGCCCCCACCGGGGGGGGCCCAAAGCCCCAGGGGAGGTCTCAGGATAACCAACCGTATTTTTTCTTTGGGGAAGCCTGGGGTGGGAAAAGTACCCAAAGGGTTTCTTTTTTTAGTTTACAAAAATCCTGCAGATGGGTTCTTAGCTTACTTCTCCTACATTATGCCACAAAGCAGGCTCCTGGGTTTCCAGGAGGGAGGCCAAAATAAAACTCAGTCAGCCAAAACCAGCCCCAGTGAACTTCCCACCAGAGATGGGTGACAGGGGAAGAAATAGGACATGGGGGGAGTGGGCACTTCCGCAGGGCCTGAGACTTCCCAGGGGAATCCCCTAGGTCCTTCATCGGGAATCTTCAGCCAACCTTCAGGGAGTGGTGGGCCCACGGTTTGCCCAGGGCCCGGGGGGCTGCTGACGTGCGCGACATTCATATCATCTCCTCTCACTGAATCTTTCCAGGGGGCAAAGTCCAGGGGAGAAGTAACCACTAGTTGCTGAGGGCTCCCCTCACCATTGATTTGGTAATAAAATTTAAAAACTATATTTAAAAAGCTACATATACCAAAACAAGAAAGGATGGGGAACAGGACATTGATTTTAAAAATAGTGGGCACCAGGTTCCCCCCAATCCCCCCAACTTTCTGTGTGTCCTATTCACCCAGGGGGGGATGAGCAACACGTTTGTGATGGATGGGGACGGCCCCCGTTGAACTCTGCTGGCTAGGTCCCCCGGGTCGGGTCTCTTCCATTTCCACCCTCGGGCCTTCTTTCTTCCCACTGAGTAGAAAGGAGAGCAGTGTTTCTTTTCTTTCCCCAGGGCCTGGTTCCCTAAAAACCACAGGGCCAAAACTCTTTCCAACTTCGTTTGGTTTGTTTCAGGAAAAAATACCCAGCTGTTGGCTGGGTCAGCTTACACTGGAAGGGACATCTGGCATGGTTGGTTCCTACACGGGCTCTTTGGCCCAGCAAGATAGGCCGGGACTGTGTGGTTTTTGGGGCTTTAAATATGATTATTCACTTCTCCCCATGCTTGCCTGCAGGAAATGGGTTATCATTATTTCCTGTGAAGGTTATGGGGGGGACCTCCCCACTATATTTTCTCAGCTTTCCTTTTCTTAATTACAGGGGATGGAATACTGAGTTTTCTATAAAAAAGATTTCACCCTGAAGGTTTTTTAACACAAACTAGCAAGGTGGTTTAGAGGGTTTGGGACCTCTAAAGGCCCAGGTCCGTTTTTCCCCCAGGTCCCTTTTCTTTTAAACCACCAACCACCGCCAAGGGCCTGTGCTCTATGTCTGCCTGCCAGTCATCCCAAGTCCTGCCTGAGGAAAGATTGGTATGGGAGGAGGAGGTTGGGAGTGGGAGGGGAAAACCCCATCTGAGGGCAGGGACAGTGGAGCCCCAAAAATTCGGGGTTGCTAGGTTTCACACCTCCTGCCAAATTTTTACCAGCCAAGGCCGTGGTTTGGGGGACTTGGGACAGGGGGTCCTTCCTGTGGTTTTCTTTGCGGCGGCCTCCCTCCCTAGATTGCAGCTTACCAAGGCCCCTGGAGCCCTTTACTCCCAACAGGGTTTTTTACCCACCAGGGCCTTTCCCCCATTTTAGTACGACGGATGGGGTACGAAGCACAAAGGGGACAAGGGGGAGGGCTAAAAATTCAGTGGCTGCTGCAAATTTAAACTTGTGGGAGGGCTTGGGGGGAGCCAGGCTTCAGTGGTTTTAGCAGTGGTCAATGGTGAGTAAGGAGAGTGGAGATCACGTGGGGGGGACTGTGGTACCACTACAAGCAGTAACCAAAGGGACCCCATGGACCCCAGTTGGGTTTTCACCACAGGCCCTCTTAATTCTTCCAAGGGGGAGATAGTTCAGAAAAAATTTCTTAAGATTTTTTAAATTGTTTGGGCAATCCCTATACCTCAAAAATTGTTTCAAAAATACACCTGGGTAGGGGTTGTAAATAGAGCGTGGACCCCCCATCAGGCGTTCATTTCAAAAGCAGGGGGGGGCTACTCTCAATTCTTGCTGTGAGCTGGGGGTGATCCTTTTTAGGCTGGAGAGTGATTTTCTAAGGTTTCACTTGGGGGGGGGGAAATCTCCTGGGAATTGACCCTGCAAATAATAAGAGTTCCAGGGGTCCCCTAAAGAATTGGGAGGGGGTTGGGGGCTGGCCTGTCGAAAATCAAAAAGAATTTCCCGCTTACAAAAACCCAGGGGCGGGGAAAGCTGGGGGAGGCCATTCCTGGGCTGGTTCCTGGGGGAAGCAGCCGGGAGTAATGGATGTGGGGGGACCATGAAGAAAAAACCCCCACACCGACCAAAAAAATACAGTTTTGGGAATGGGAAAAAAAGTATCTTTCCCCCCTAGTTCCCCACATAGGGGGGTGAAAATGGGGGCCAAGGGCTGGTCTGTGACCTCCAAAGAGAAAAAAAACCAAAACTGGGGGAGGTTCCTGGAAGGCTTTTTTCTAGCTCATGTGGTGGGATGGGTCCAAGCTAAAAGCTTTGCTTAAAAAACTAGGCAGCTGACCCCCTGGATCCTTACACCCACGTAAGGGGGCATAAAACCCTAGAAAAATAGCAGGGCAGGGAACAGGTTTTTTTTCATTTAAAAGCACCTCAAAACTTTTCATTCAAAACTGTGTCAAGGAGGGGGGACCTCTGAATCTTCACATGGTGGCAATCTGTGCTGCTGTGGGACCAGTTGGTCTTGGGCTTTTTTTTGGGCAAAGCCACAGGGACGAAAGGGAGGAACTGGCAAGCATAACCCACGTTCCATTAGTATTTGGCCACCCCTGGGCTTAAATAACACCACCCACCCAAGGCACTGAATCAAGGCTTCCAGCAGGGAAAACAGGACACTAAAAAAACTGCCATAACAGGAAAGGGGAATAAGGGGTCAAAAAAAACATCCCCACACCCCCTGGGGAAGCCCCGGGGGGATAGTAGGCACCTTTTTCAGGCCTGCTATATAGCAAATAGGCTCCCACCCCGGATGGGGGCCCTTTATTTCACCCCCCCCACCAAACATTTCATCAAAAAGTATTTAATTTAGGCGGCGATGGGGAAGCAGAGGTTGATTCAGGTGAACTCAAAAAAAAACCGTTCCTTCTGTCCTGGGGGAGATGCTTCTACAGGGTCTGTTGGAAGAGAGGAAAAAGAGAAATCCCAACCAGTAATTAATGGGGATGGTCAATGGTGTGGGAAAAATGCAGCAGTAAAAAGAGTTTTTGAGGGTACGCTGGGGGGTGGGTGTACCTTTTAAACTGCTTAAGGCAATTTTGAACAAAAGTCAACATTCTGAGTGTTGGTTTCCTGAAAGGAAAGAGAAATAGATTTTTTCTCTTGGCAGAGAACAGGGGGAGGGGGGGAGGGAGTGTGTTTCAGAGAGAAAACCCAGCAATGTATAAAAGGGTGGGGGAAAAAAACCCGAAAAACAAGGCCTTCCCCGGCAAAAAAATGGGGGACAAGGTAAAAACCTTTGGTTTTAGCCCTGGAGTGTGGGGGCAACGAAAAAGAGATTAGGGCTGTGGCAAAAGTAGTTAAGTTTTTACGGAAGGGAAGGAACCTTGACTATCAGGCTGCCGTGGCTTGGGGGGGGACTTTCAATTTCTAACTCAGTGATTGGTAGTGCCCAATGGAGGGGCTTTTTTAAAGCAGGGGAAAGGGCATAATCAGGATGTGGTTGGGTTTTTTTTTAAAAAAACAGATCACACCATTAGCTTTTACATTTGTGGTTTGTCCAGGCTCTTGGAGAGGGTGAAAAGGGATGGAGGCTTCAGCCCAAAAAAAAAACCCGACAAAGGAAAGGGGTGCAGTATTCAAGGGGGACCAACACATTTGATCAGAAAGGATCCCTGGTGTGGAAGAGATTGGGGGCAAGAGGGAAAAACCCAGAAGAGGGGGGCACCCTGGGGGGGGGGCCCAAGTTGGAGGGGGTGGGTTGGCCATGCACTTTTTTTCACCATTCGGGGCATTTAGGGAAAGGAAAGTTTGCAGGAGTTGGTGGGGACAGGGTACTACCAAATAGCTGGGTTCCACACCACCCACTGGGGTTCCACAGGAAGTTCCCACAAATAACCATTTTGAGGAGAGGAGTTTGTTAAAAGGGGCCGTATTAGGGCAATTTCAGCAATTCAGATGTCTGCTCTCTGGGTGGGGGGCCAGGTTAGAGGGTAAGAGGCTGGTGTTATCCCCATTATTTTTGTAAAGGTTGGGCTTCTAAGCCTCTGGGGCCCCTCTTTATCTTCCACTCTCCCTTGCCAGGGGGCCCCCGGGACCTCCCTCTCTCTCCCTTCTTTCCCCTACCTCTGTGGGTTCTCCCTGGACCCTTCTTAGGGAACTTTTCACCGCCACCTCCACAGGTAAAACCTTCCTCTTCGGGGGTTCCTTCCAACCTACCTACAAGGCCCCTAAAGCCCGTTCCTTTTCACTTGCCCAGAGGGCCCTCTAGCTCCTCCTCATTCATCCCCACATAAAAAAACCCCTCCGATGGGGGACCACTTCCCCCATACCCCTCTCCCGGTCGCTTTCATCCTCACACTGGAAACCGGCCGGGCCGACCTCCTTAAACCCCATGACCACTCACCCTCACCCCACACCATTCATCCCCCCAAATGTACTTCTTTATCTTATGTACCTCTCCCCACCCCAAGGCTTCTTCCCCATGGGTGATGTCACCCCTGTTTGACACCAAACAAACCTTCCAACGGCCCACCTGTCCTAAGTGGTCTTGGGCCAGCCTTCAGAGCCTAAGGGTTTCCTCAGTCTGTGGCCAGCCTTCGAGGCCCCGGGGGCCACCCGGGTCTGCAGAACTTCACCCCGGCCACGAACCCGGGGACCTCACCCCCCACTTTCCACCAAAACCGGGGCGGACAAAACGTTTGCTTTTTTTCGTTTTCCCCAGGGTTTCGCGCAGGGAGGGGACTGCTGGGGTGGTACCGCGGGGAGGGTACCGGGGAACCGGGGGCGCCCCGGCACACCCCGGGATAAATCCGGGAAGAGCGTTCTGAGGGTGGGGGACTTTACAAAACTCCCAGAAGAAGGAAAACCGCGCGTGAATGCAGGGGTCTGGCGGGCCTCTTTTCCGGTTTGACCTGGACCTTCCAGAATGGAAACGGTCAGCCATTAGATGGTGTCACCCTTCCTCCCGGTCCCCCGGCCCACCGGAAAACAACAAATCAGAATAGGTTTTACTAAAGGGGGGTTGGGAGGGCGGGGGGGGAACCCTGTTTTTGGCAATTCCCGGGGGCCCTTTTTCAACAGGGGGCTCGGGAAAAACGGCCCCCCCACCGCGGGCCCCTATTAGGGGCGGGGGGACTTCAAGCTGGAAGGGGGGCGGGGGGCCTGGCCTTACAGGGGAGGAAGGGGGCGAGGGGAGAGCCAGGGGGGCCCGGAGGGGAAGGATTCAAAGCAGAGAAAAAATACGTTCTCAGGGTTATTTCAGTTTCCGTAGGGTGGCATGGTGGGATTGGGGGACCAGGGCCCCCCCCGGCTGGGCAGGAAGGAGAAGTTCGGGGACAAATTTTGTGGGTTTTTAATTATTTTTTACACGGGCTCCCAACAGTTTAAAAAAGAATTGCGTGAACTTTTTGAGGTTCACCGTTGTGGAGGGGGGAACCTCGGCTTTATTCAAAAAAACCCATTAAAAAACGGGAAGGGATTATTTAATAAGCATCTCTGAGGTTCTTCTCCACATCGTTTTTTCTCGTTTTGAGGTTTTTCAAACGTAAATAAATTTTTTTACGCTTAAAAAACGATGGGAAACTCAGGGGCCTGGATTTTCTAAAACGTTTTGCACAGCGAATGTTTACCTATTATTATTAGTTGTAAATTCAGTTCGTTGTAGAAGCCTTGGGGCTGGGTGTTGAAGATCTTAAAAATGGGGATCTAATTTTCAGGGAACACAGCCATGGGGGCTTGCTTGGAGAGTACAGCTCTTTGCTAGTGCGGCTCTGAAGCTCTTCCATGTTTTTTCAAATTGGGCCAGGATTTATGGCCAAGGGGCCCTTTTTGCCAACTCAACTACTGACTTGTGAAAAAACGTTGGGGTAGCAAATTAAACTCCTCACCCTCTTTTTATGGCTTTGCCGGTTTTTTCTCTTCATCTGGTTAAAAACTGGGAATTAAAGAAGTAAATGGGGGATCTTAAACCTGATAGGGTTTTTCGTTAGAGGTGAAAATAAGGTGGAGTACAAAAATTTTGTTTAAGAGAAAAATTGGGGCACATGGACTACTAGGCAGAAGGAATGGGTTTTAACTGATTTATTATAGCTGTTTTTTATTTTTTTTTTACTAATGGTTATGGAAGAAGTTTGGGGGGACCCATCTTCCAGCCAACCACTAGGGGCATATGGCCCCCAAGTTTTGCTTACAATTACATTGTTAAAAATTTTGGGGGAAAAATTCTGTAACTTAGCTTTGAAAAGGGGACCTAGTTTTTCAAAAATGTCCTTCTCCTTCTATGAAAACATGTTTGGTTCCAACAACTAGGATTGATTTAGTTAAGTACTTTCATGGTGGTTTTTACACACCAGAGCGACGAAAGGAGGTAGGGAAGTAGCAAAATACTGGTCTCAGCAACCTTTCCTTGTTATTGAAGGTCCTTCTCAAACAGGCCCCTATGTAGGGGTGGGGTATTATTTTACCCCCCAAATTTACAAGGAGGGAAAGGGGGAATTGGGGGGGGGGGGGGGATGGGGGCTTGGTAACAGGGTTGATTTGTGGGACCCAATTTTACTCCAATCAAGATCACACCATAGGCCAATAAAATGGCCCAGGCCATGGGATTTGAAACTTGGGGGGGCATGTGAACACTCTAAACGTGTTTCCTTTCTCAGTCGCCCCATGCTTTGGCATTTCAGGGGAAAAAAAGGACGGGGGGAGGGGGGGAGGGGGGAGGTTGGGGAGGGGAGGGGATGGATGGGGAGGGAGGCGGGACCAGGGTTTCTTTCCAGGCGTGAGATGCTGGGGGGGAAGGGCTTGGAGTCTCATTTGAGAGAGGAGTGGGTCAGGAATGTCTGGAAGTTGGGGGGGTAAGGGCAGGCTTTTTTTTTTGCAGGGGGTCAGGTAAAAGGGGATCCATTCCCATATTGCCTGGGGAAACAACATCTATTCCTTTGGCAGAGATGGTGGAATGGAGGGACGAGAAATTTGACACAGAGGGTGAAAAACAAACCACACCCCACCTTACGGGTGTAAAAAAACCAACTAGGAGGGGCCACCCTACCCCTCACCCCTTTAATTTAATCCCAGGGGCCAGAAAAACTTGGTTCTATGGGTTTTCCTGTTTGGTAGGCCTTTGGTCTTGTAAAAGGGCCTGGGCATTTGGACACAGGAAGAGGGAAAAAAATTTTAAAAAGCACCCCAAGGAGGGGTTTTTCAAAAGGGGCCCTGGGCCCGGTTAGTGTTTCATTATAGTAAAATAAAAACAAAACAGGGAGGCCTGTGAAAATTCAGGGGGACCCCAGGTTCCTCTGGCTTTTCAGCATCCGTCAGAAGGATTTGATTTTCTTGGGCCAGGGGGGCCCGGGCTTGGGGGGGGGGTTTAGTGGGATTCGTATAACAAGCGTTCAATAGGGCCTGCGGGGAAAGGGACTGAGGGCGGTTCCCAGCGAGGTTCGATTCTTGGGCCATAGAGGGCACATATTTGCCTGGGGGTTTGGGCTTGGGCAGGGGATCGATCCCCCAAGGTTGGGGGGGGCGGTTGGCAGGGGGGCAATGCCCGATCAAAAATTGTGTTCTTCTTTCTTGATTTGGATTTTCTATTCTCTCTCTCCCTTCTCCCTTACCTCTCTGGAAAATCAATAAAGGGATATATATTTATTATTTTTAAAAAAAAGAACCACCAGTCGGGAGTGTGAAAGTTGTTGGTTTTCTGAGGCAAAAGCCAGGGACTTGAAAAAAAAAAAAAAAAAAAAAAAAAATAAGGGGTGGCCTAACCGGTTTTTGGGCTTCAGGTGGATTGAGGGGTTGCTTCAAGGCCTGGGGGGGGACTGAAAAGGGGATCCCAGGTTCTCGATTTTCCCGGTCAAAGGGGGCAAGATGGGGTTTACCTTGGGTTTTTTTCGGGCAACATCCCCCAGTAGGGGGTTGTGGGAGGGAGGGGACAGGCTGATTGATGTTTTCCTCTTCTGAATTTGAGGAGGTAGTTCTAATTCTCTATTCCTATCTCTCTTTCCTTCTGTTAAAAAAATCAATTAAATAAAAAAATGATATTTAAATAAATACAATATAAAAGATTGGTTTTTTTCTGTTTCAATAAGCTGGTTACTGTTCAAGATTTCTCTTTGAGGTGGCTGGGGCCCCAGCACTAGGGCTCTGAGAGGAGGGTGCCAGAGGGGGGGGGGAAAATCACCCAACGTTGGTCAGGCTTGCCCCCAGGTTTTTGAGTTCTCACCAAAAACGGTCCCTGGGTCAAGTGTTCTTATATAGTAAGTGGAGGAGGGTTCTTGTTTAGGTTACTTAGGTAAGGGGAAACATTTTTTTAGTATTGACACAACCTCCCATAAAACCATGTGTGTTGTTTTTTGTGTGGTTGTTTTTTTTAAAATTCCTTCCCCAACCGGGAGGGGTATATTTTTTCCCATTTGATTTTTAGGGGTAGGAGTGGAAGAGGAGGGAGGGGATAAGATCGTAAAGGGGGCAAAAGGGAAACATTTAGATGAGGAGAGGCGAAAAAACAACATACACAACTTGGTTTTGCCCCTCCCTGGCACCAAATTCCCCAACCAGTTGGGCCTGCGGGGTGCCTGGGGCTGGTGGCCGGGGGGGGGACGGGCACTTGGCCAAAACACAATGTACGGGGCACCTTGGAACTGGGATTCTGGACCAACCCCCAGGTTTTCACCTGTGGTTCCCACAGAATCGGGTTTTGACACTCTATTCCCACTAAATATTGCCAAAACCCATGGGGGTGCATAGGGCCCCAAAATTTTTATGGTGGTAACATTACTTTTTAAAAATTTATATTTTTGCAGATTGTAGGTACAATATATTGTATTTGCATTGTGGGGGCGTGAAGCTAACTGTTTGTGGTTGGTAACATTTTGTGTGTGTTTTTTGTTTGGCATTTATTAAAGTGCTTCCTTTTTTTCCCTTGCTTCCTTCTCAGTTGCTTTTTGATTAGCATATTTTTAACTCACGCTTTGTATTCCTCGGGAAATTAGGGCCACTTTTGGAGGGGGTAAGGTAAATTTTTACTTATCCTATAACTGGGTCGGGGGAATGTAGGAGTGGGATGGGGGACTGGGACATGGCAGTGGGGGGGAGGTGGGGGGTTAAGGTTAGGGCATAACAAAAGGCCATAAAAGTGGGGTGGGGGTGGTGGGACTGGAATTTTTCTTCCTTTCGGCTTAAAGCCCCCAGTGGTTTAGGGCTTGGAGGGCATTCCACTACCACCCGCCTTGGGGTGGGTGGGAACCACTGGCTTCTGGGGGGGGCTTCCCAGGAAACTTGGTAAGGGGCTGGGGACAAATGGATAAATAAACGGGTGGTGGTCAGTACGTTTGGGGGGTAGGGGGGAAGGGGGCAGGGGAAGTTATGGGGGAAAACCCAGAGGGATGGGAGGAGGGTTTTACTATGGGGGCTCGGGGCATGGATGGTGAGGGGGGGGGAAAGTGATGGGTGGGGTTGGAGGGTTCTACAGGAGGTGCGGGCAGGGGTAGGGTTACCCCAGAGGAACAGATAAATCTATATAAATGGGGAGGGAGGGGGATAGGGGCCACACGCAAAGGGGGGCCCCCCAGGACGGGGTGGAGGGAGCATGGTGGGGGGTTCCTAGGGAGCTTTGAAGTAGGGGATTAGGCGGAGTGGCCGAGGTGGGGGGGTGGGGGTTTCCCCCTCCCAGTGCTTGCTAGGGAGGTTTTCAAAAAAACAAACAAGGTGGACCAGATAGGGGTGGGGGGGGGGGGGGACCATGCTTTTTTCTGGGGTTTTTCCCAATTGAGGGGGGACTAGTGGGGGGTGGGGGGGGGGGGAGACCATACGGTTCTCTGTGGCTGGGCCTGTCCCTGGGGCCAGCATCCCCCAGCTTTTTTTGGTCCTTCGGGGCTTGCCAATTTTGTTCCCTATAAACCCAGGGGGATGCCCGGGGAGGGGGCCAGCACCTTCTGCCCCCTCTCCAAGGATCACTTGCTTGAACTTGGAGCTTGGCCTGGGGGGGGACCCCATTCCCAAGAGAGCCTTAGGGATGGGACTTTTAACACTCTTGGGCCATCTCTTTCTTTCCCCGTTACTTACTCCATGGGATTTTCACCCCTTTATTTTTCCTCCAAGGGGGCTACCCAGTTTTCATGGGTGAAATTCCCCGCCCCATTCCCACCCTCTTTTCTCTTCAGGGAGGGGGGGTGGGGGGGTTTCTCCAAGTGTCCAAAAAAACAAAAAACCTTCCAATTAAAGCCATTTTTTTTCATTTCAATGTATTTAGTCAATTTTTATTGTGGGATTTCTGGGACCATCTCTTGAGAATCACCAAATCACATTTTACCTCACTGGGGGGCTAACCTGTTGGCATGCCCCCAGGGTTTCCTTCATTTCCACAGCCCCCCTCCAGGGAAGGGCCCTTTTCCCATTAAAAGCCCTCCCTATATGTTTCCCCAAAAGGCCCAATCGGTGTTTGATTCCTCCCCTATTTTACACCAAGGCCCACCCACCTTCCCCAAAAGGGGGATCCCAGTTTCCGATTCTCCACTCTCACCTGGGGGGGGACTTCATTTTTCCCCCCACGCTCCCCCACCTGCACGGGAGAGGCTTTCCTTTTTCCTCTTCGCCCCGCCCTCCATCATTGCAATGCACTTCCACTCTAGCCCAAGGGCCCAGGCTTGCCCTTCCAGCCCTTGCTTGTTCCCCAACCATAAAAGGGCCCAAGAAAATGCCAATTCCTTTTCTTTTTCCTCTTTCCTCGGGTGGCCCACAAAGCAGTTTAAGGGTCTCCTCTGCGGAGACAAGGGGCACGGGCACGGGTTCCTATTGGTAAGCGGGGGGGAAGCTGCGGTTGGTGGGGTGGAGGGGGTAACACGCTCCCCAAGGAAAGTGACCAAGGCTAAAGCTAGGCAATGGGGGGGGGCCGGGGGGGGCGGCGGCGCAGGGGTGAGGGAGGAGCGGTGGGGCCCAGGGGGAAGGAGTCCCAGGCACGGCAAAGGGTGGGGTTTATTGCCAAAAGCGGGCTGGGCAATAACTCAAGGCAGGCCTCTCAGTAGCGTGGGGGTACCTGGGCTGGTTGGGGCCATACTTCTTCCAACCCACACAAACTGTCCATGACCAGCCCACGTTCCTTGCATGGCTTTTCCGAAATCGGGCGCTACAGGGAGGGCAGAGGGGGGGGGCGCATGCCCCCCGGTGTGGGGCCCTCCAAATAGTACACGGGGCAGCAGGCTTCCTGCCACCCGCCCCAGGGCCTGGTCTTGGGCTTTCACCAGTTGGGAACCCACGGAAGGGGGGGGGAACGTTCCATTAGAGGGAAAACCCTCTTGCCCCTCCACCCTTTACGGGATCCCTTCAGGGTACCTGAAAAAGCCCAAAGCCCTGAAATTTAAGGGGCTCCTGGGAAGGGGATAGAGGGGGGTGCCAGGAGGAGTTCCTGGGCTTCCTGTGGGAGGGGCAAGGGGATGCAAGGGCAAGGGGAATAGCCAGGGGCAGGGCAGGAAAGCTGCCCAAAAAAGAGGGGGTCCAAACTCCCCAAAAGGTTCACTGGGGTGGCAGAGTGGGACATCCGGAGGAGGGGGGAGGGGGGAAGGGGCGGGAAAGAGTGGGGATTGCTTTGGGGGTGGACCCCCGTGGCTTCAGTTGGGGGGGGCTGGCACAGGCTTTAGGGGTTGGATTTGCTAATTTATGCATAGTAATGTTTCTGGGGGGGTGGGGGGACCGCTTTTCAAAGGCCAGGGATCACACCCAGGGGCATTGGCCATCAACTGGGCAGGGCCAAGGACGGAGGACCTTTCAAGGGGTGTGTGACATATCGTACGTACTGCAGGCACATTCTGAGAGGGGACCTTGTGGCTGTGCTGGAGACTTGCTCCGAAATCCAAGGGGCCCCTTCGAGGTGGCCTTTCTCCCAAGTCTTGGCACCCCAAGGGGGGGGGGACCTGGGGAGGGACCTCCCCCAAGGGCACTGGAAAGGTGGGACCGGGGGTGACAGGCTGTGGGAAACCAGGCGTTCCTCCAAGGGCCTGTATTCATTTTTACAACGTTGGCTGTACCTTGGAGGGCCTGGGCGGGTGGCAGCCTTTCTCCCCCCACCAGCCTCCCTCCAAGCTGCAGGCGGGGCGGGGGGCTGCGCCTCGGGGAACTTTGCATGTTTCTCTGCATGCTTTCAAGCTCCCTGTAGGGACTGGGGGGCAAGGGGGCCCGGTGATGCAGCAGGGGGGCTTTGGGGGGCCCGTGCCCGTCCCCCCTGTTACCCCTTCACATTAGGTAATACTGGGAAGGACCTGGGGGGGAGGCTTGCCAGAGGAAAGAAAGGGCTTGGGGGGTGTCAATTTGGGAACGGGAGGGCCCTCCCCAAGGCTATGCTGCCCCAAAACAGGGGAGGAATGAGTTTTGGCCGAATGGGGTGCAGGGGGGATGTATCTTGGTTGGACCCATTTTTCTGGGTTCCCCCAGCTGTCAGTCCCCACCATGCCATTTAGGGAGGTTTCAACGGGTCTGTAAAAAGGGGCTGGACAAAACGACAGGATAAGGGGGGGACAGGAGAAAAAGCCAAAGGCTACCAAAGCCCCGCCTGGGACACTTGCATGGGATGATGCTTCCAAGGCTAGGTTCAGGCCTCCTCGTGGGGGGCCCCAGGGGGGGGTACAAGCGCTTTATTCCCCAGAAGGGGCAGAGGGGAGCGGGCACAGCCACCCCCTCACAGGGGTCTCAGGTTCTCCTGCTGGGACTTTCTCTGGGGGGGCCCCAGGGGGAAGTTTCCCGCAGGGCTGGTGGACTCGGGCAACACTATGGGGAGGTTCGTCAGGGCAGGGGTTGAGGGTGTGTCAGTTGCAGGGCGGAGGGAAGCCCAATACAAGGGCCATTCGCGGCCAGGGGCCTCCAGTGGGGATTGTTATACTCAAGTCCAACATCTCCAGCCAGCCTTAAGCCCTGGAATACACCTGGATACCTGGGCCACCCCCAAAAGCCAACAAAACCAAATGCTGGGTTTCAATTCTGAAGTGTAGCAGCTCCGGGCAGGGGTGGGGGGATGGGAAAGGACAAACAGGAGGAAAAGGGTGGTGGCTGGCGCCAAGCCAGGGCTTTGGTCAGGCCTTGTTTGCTGGATACAGGTCCTGGTGGGGCCACCGCACCAACGGTCCTGGAGGGCCCACAAAGTCCTGGTTTTTCTCGTTCGGGGCAACAGGCTCGGTGCACCTGCGTAAGCTTTGGTTTGCCTTCTCAGTTTCAGTTAGTCTCTGAAGCTGGGGCTGGGGCCAAGGGGGCAAGCCAGCAAAACCTGGGTGGGCTGCAGGTTCCTTTTCAGGGGCACACTTCCCTTTGGGGAGGACCTCATGCTCGTTTCAGGCTTATTTGGCAGTGGGGGAAGGGGGGGACCAGGGCCTGTCCTGTGAGCTATGTTGTTTCATCCTACGTCCACGGGTCCATCCCGGTCCCCAAATTTTCCTCTTGCAGGGGCTCCTGGAAAGCTGGGCCAGTGGGCAATAAAAAAACTGTGTTTTCCCGGGCAGGGGCCAGCATCTCGGGGACCGTTGTTCCGGGTGTATGTTCACAGGAGCACAGGAGCATTTTCCTTGGGGCCTCTCGCCAAAAAAGCCCCCAAGGACCATCACTTTCGCAAGCTTGGCCTTTCATTTCTTTCGTTCGTGATCCCCAGTTCAGAGGAAGTTCCCCCAGGCTTTGAGGCCCTGCTGGGCGGGGGGTCACCCAGGGGGACTGGGGGGCCAATCGTCAGCCGATTGGGTTTTTGGGGACGTCCAAAGTCCCAGCTCTCCAGAAGGTTCCCAAGGGGCATCGGGGCCCAAGGGGGGGGGAGGCCAAAGCCCCAGGGGGCCGGGGGAAGGATGTCGTTCCAGGCTGCCCCCACATTTCTCAAGGGCAAACTCCAAAGGTTGGGGGGGGGGGGGACAGGGGTGCGTAGGTTGGGGGGGGCAAACCCGGGGGGGGGGCCCAAACCCGAGCTTTTTTCCCCTCCAGGGCAAAACGGGCCCGGGGAAAAAAAACCAAGTAAATGGAAGGGGAGTCAGGTTGGGCCCAAAGGGGGGTTCAGGGGGGTAGGGAAGAGGGGGGCCCCTTTTTTTTCGGGGAGCCTTATTTAAGAAAAGGGGGGGGCCTTTCGCTTTCCCCGGGTGCCCCCCGGCCCCGGGGAAAGGCTTTTTTCCTTTTGGCCCGGGGGGTTTTTGAGTGAGATGGCCAGGTTCAGGCCCAGGGCCTTGGGGGGGGCCCGGGAAAGCGGG
>JAJQQW010000140.1:42500-45021 GCA_025583905.1 Ia io | reverse complement strand
GAGTTCATACGGGAGAAAAGCCTTATAAATGCAATGAATGTGGAAAATTCTTTTAACGACGAAAAGGTCTCCAATATCATCAGAGAGTTCTCTAGGTGAGAAAAGCCTTATAATGCATTGAATGTGGAAAATCTTTTTACAAGTAGCCTGGTGCTTCCAATAGCACCAGAGAGTTCCACTGGAGAAAAGCCTTATCAGTGCAGTGAATGTGGAAAATCTTTTCCTCTAAGACCATCCTTCATCAACATCGGAGAGTTCCATACCGGAGAAAAGCCATACTTGCAGTGAATTGTGGAAAATCTTTTACACGGAGAAATTGCTCTCCAATGTCATCAGAGAGTTCACTTGAGAAAAGCCTTATCATGCAGAGAATGTGGAAAATCTTATACCACTAAGAGAATACTATCATAATCATCTTCGAGAGTTCAACACAGGAGAAAAGCCTTATAAATGCAGTGAATGTGAAAAATTTTTACACGGAGATTGCTCTCCAATGTCATCAGAGAGTTCACACTAGAGAAAAGTCACTTATCAATGCAGTGAATGTGGGAAATTCTCTTTCCACTAGAGAATACTTCTCATCACGTTCTGAGTGTTCCATTACAGGAGAAAAGCCTTATAATGCAGTGAATGTGGGAAAATCTTTTCTTGCTAGTAATGGACCTTCTTCGTCATCAGGGAGTTCATACAAGAGAAAAAGAATTGTAAATGCAATGAATGCGGAAAATCTTTTAAAGTGGCAGTGATATCCAGTATCATCTGAGTGTGCACACTGGAGACAAGCCTTATTCAATGCAGTGGAATGTGAAAAATCTTTTACATGGAGCAATTCTCTCAATATCATAAGTGAGTTCAACACTGAAGAAAGCCATTATGAGTGCAATAATTGTGAGGTATCTTCAGCAAAATTTCTCAATTCATGTCTGAACCTATGAGGTCAAATGTGAGAAATTTCTTTGATGGTAGGGAAATGTAGTTTTTTAGTACGTAATAATAAAGAAAATTTGTGAATCCTCATTCTTTATGAATTGTATCCCATATATTTATCACATATATTATGTAAAGTTTCACATAGTGTTTTTTTCTGTTGTGTTTGTTTTTATGTTGGGGACCACTATGTAATTATGTTACACTTTCTATCATCCTGAGATGTACTGCCAGATCTATGTCATTGCATATTTCTGTTGCTGACGGTTTCTCCCCTGAACTACCTATAAAGGTCCCTACAGATGGCAATCAATCACCATCTTATGTGCCAGAGGAAGCTAATTTGCTTGTCTAATTTGTGAAGAAAAATTAGGAATACTGAGCACCTTGATTCTTACTTCGTTGCCCTGTCATGAAGTTTTCCCATAGGACTGATTTACCGTTGGGGCAGCAAAAATATGTTGCAGTGGGACTGCCATTTTCAGGGACATGCTTTGCCTGCATGCTGGTGATGAATTTATTGAAGTGCCTCCATCATCAAGTGGAAGAACTGGCCAGTCTCATGTCTCTTTGGTTTGTTAAATAATGAAGGATTTTTCCGAAGACTTCTTTAATCTTGGGTGTTCTATTTTCTGTGTGGGTTAGCTTATAGGAAGGATCTGGTTCTCCAAGCATGATGAAGTGAAAAATTTTATTGGGGGGGTCTCAAATATTTTTGCCCTTGGAGGAAACAGTATGGTGTAGAAATAGCTCTGCCTGTTTTGGCAATTTACATTGTGCCCATATTTTCCTTGGAATCACTGTGTACTTTCTAATCTTCATCGTGATTTCTGGATGCTTTGAGACACAGGAGATCCCCTCCAAAGAGGGGGTGCTGTGAAACCTCAATGAATGTCTGGGAGCATGTATTTCTTTTATTGTTTTCAAGGGATGCCGACAATACATGTGGAGCATCTTGTCTTGATTATAATCGGTTTTTTGGGCTCCTGTAGTTTAGATGTTCCTCAGAGCATTGATGTGTGGGGGAAATACAAAGAGGAGACAAAGGTGTTCTTTGTCCGGGATTGGCTTTTGGGGTAATTTGGGGAGAAGGGATAATCGACTGTTACATTTCCTCAGGTCCTACTGAGAAGAGTTACTCCTCAGAGGGTGAAGAAACCTTTAGCTTGTCTCTTACGATGGGGAGTACAAAAACTTCCAGGAATTGGTCAAAGAT
Organism: Ia io; assembly: GCA_025583905.1. NCBI lineage: Eukaryota > Metazoa > Chordata > Mammalia > Chiroptera > Vespertilionidae > Ia > Ia io. The sequence goes on along the minus strand of JAJQQW010000140.1, from coordinate 42,878 downwards.
ACATTTGTTTTATCTTGAACCTATGTTAACAGGCTATAATGAGTAAATATTACATGCCTTAGAGTATAGTGGTTTGATAAATCTTGACGATGAAGCCCTGAAAAGGTGAAAACATCATTACGTCATAATGTGACCAAGATCTGTCTCTGTGTTGTAATTGCTTCATTACCTCTTTTTACACTCTCAGTGTTCTTCATCAGGCTTTCGAAGTTTCATGGATTAACATTCCATTGTAATAGAGACTTTATTTTTCTAAGTATTCCAGCCTGCTTTATGTGTCATGCAATGCTTGAGATTTATTAAATTTACACTAGATAAATCATGGGGGTGTGGGTTAGATGTCCTTATCATTGTTATGTCACCTTCAGGTTGGTCCAT
>JAJQQW010000140.1:0-37500 GCA_025583905.1 Ia io | reverse complement strand
GAAAGTGGACTAAAAGAGACAAAACACACAAAAAAAAAATGAAAAACATTTAAACCAAAACAGCATGCTAAGGACACCCACCAAAACTCCAGATAGATCAAATAAAAATCAAACCACCCCATGGTAAACACCCCCTCAAACAAAACAACACACAAGCTAAATCTATGGGACCCATGTAAAAAACCTCTCTGAGCATTGAAATCCAAATAATTCTAATTAACCCCTCGCCCCCACACCCCCCCCCCCCCTAACAAATTACCTAAACCCTACAACTCAAAAGGAGCTACACAGAGGAGGGAGTCATAAGTCAAGAACAAGAAAAGCCCAATGTAAACAGAAGGAAGGAAAATAATTAAAGATCTTAAAAGCAGAGATAAAATAAAAGGACATTGTGGACCAAACAAATGAAATTTAAAAAAAAAAAAAAAGATCAACAAAAAACCAAGAGCTGATTTGATTCTTTGAGAAAGGATAAAAACAAATAAGATTGATGAACCCTCTAGCCAAGGCTCACCAAAGAAGCAATCAAAAGAGAGAAGGGGACCCAAATAAAACATAATCCAGAAATGAAAAGAGGCTAAATAAAATTAACTGACACAAAGACCCCCCCCCAAAATACATAGGATTGTTACAAAAAACTACTATTGAATAACCCAAACTATTTCCCCCCAAACTGGACAAACCTCAGAGGAAAATGGGACATTATTCCCTAGAAAAAATAACACCTTCCAAAAAACTCAAAATTCCAAGGAAGAATCTAAAACATCTCAATACCCCCCTATAGGCTGATCCATAATCTATGGAAAGAAACTTTGACCCCCCCCCCCCCAATCCCCAAAAAAAGCTTTCCCGGGCAAACCGAAAAGCCCAGGGGCCCCCCCTGACACCCCGGCTTCACAACACAGAAGGTTTTTTTTTTACCAAACATTCAAGGAAGAACTACTAAACCCCCTATCCTCCTCAGACAAATTACCTAAAAATTCCAAGAGGAAGGGAACCCTTCCAAAGCTCCATTCTATGAAGCCCAGCATCACCCCCCAGAATACCCCAAAACCCAGATAAAGAGACAACCACAATGGAATGAGAACTTACAGCGCCAACCCTCCCCCCCCCCCTCCAATGAACATAGATGCCAAAAATTCCTTTAAAAATAAATCAAATATATTCCCAAATTCGGATTTCCAACACTACATCAGAAAGAGAAAAAATACTTTATATGGACCAGGTAATTTATTCCGCAGCAAATGCAAGGATGGTACAATATCCAACAAATATCAATATAAACGTGGGGATAACATCACATAAACAAAATTGAAGAGATACCCATATCAGAGTCTTATCACTTGATGCAGAAAAAAAAGCATTTGACAGAAACTGGCTTATCAAAGTTTGCATTGTTGGATCAGTTGCGTTGTTACAGAAAAATATCACCACCCACCCCCATTGTTGTGGGACTTACATGAACAATGGCCATTTTATTTTTTTTTTTTTTTTTTTTTTTTTTTTTTTTTTGCCACCTCCTCCCCCCCATTTTTTGGTCCCCCATGGACCCAACCCCCCCCCCATTCATTTGTCCCCTGTTATATCCCTAGACCCCCCTACACAATTAGTTACTGCGTGCTAGTAAGCTAGGGTTAAAACAAGTGATGTTCATTTTACAAATCAGCTATTCACCCATAATTTATAGGTAAAGTAACCCCCCATTTATTTTATTTATTTTCCCCAAATCAATAAATTTTATCTTTGAATACCCCCCCAGATGACAGTACTACCTATTATTTATATTTGTATATGTGGCGGCAAAACAGTCTAGCCGCCCCCACCTTGAAAGTTGACCACTTACCACTTACGTTAATCAAGAACACCCCCCCCACCACCCCACCCCCCCCCCCCCCGCCTTTACCAATGTTATAATATCTGGTTCAACCTTATCTTAAATTATGTCCTTAAAGGATGAATTATCTTTCACTATTATAATTACAGTAGCCATTCTTCACATTAACAAAAAAACACCAGGTACTTTGCCGGGATTCTTGTCTGCCAACACGTTTTAATAAGTGTTATTTATCTTTATTGATGTTCAAGGTATTTTAAATTAAACAAACAGAATTAGAATTTAAAGTTTAATATTGACTACACTACTCTTTATTTCAAATATATGCCCCACATTCAAACCTGTATAACATATGATATTCTCATTTATGACGAGCTGCAATTGGGTCTCACAGATAAATGGGTATTTCATAAAAAAGGACTCCAGTCCCTTTGAAGTATGGAAGCAACCATTACTTACGGTTAAAAAACTGCTGTTTGAATTTTAACCACTGCTATTTCTGGCTTTCTGCATTATTGCACATTGGCTTGCTTGGACAATAGGGTGGTTTACCTCAGCTCTACCAGACTGAGACCTGGGAATACTCACAGAGGTAATTTTCCTGTGCCTGTGGACCCATGAACCAGAGGAGATTGATTCTCCCACTTGACTCAGTAGGCTCCAGGAGTAGACAACTTGTTTTTAGTATAACTTTAGAGAGATTACTGACTCCGCTTGGGTCTGCTTCTTGACTAGAACATGCTTTCGCCAAGATAGGGCCACATTTCCAATAATGTCAAGCGCAGGGGCTGGGAACTGCCCCCCCTTCTGCCCCGCCTGGCTGTTCCCAGCCTTTTGAGAATTTTAGATATTTAGAAACAAAGGAAATTTTTTGTTGGTTTGGACCTTTTAAAAGGAACTGCTACACCGGGGACAGGCTCGGTCGTGAGGGTGGCCACTCTGCGTTGTGGTGCCCTCGCAGCCGTCCTGTGCCGGTTCAATAAATCCTTTGCCTGCTTTTTTAATCAATCAGCAGCAGTGCTCTGAGTGGATGGAGTGGTCTTATTTTGAATCCATGGGGTTCGACCCCCACAATACCTTTACCAGGACAAAAAAACGAAACTTCTTTTAGCCATTTTCAAGATGTCTCTTCATGAGGAAGGTCATTTCCCAGTGCCCTACCAGCAGATGTCGCTGTTTTTACTTGGAGTGATGTGTGGAGAAGAAACTTTTCCTTCATCCATCTTGGATCTGGAACCCATCCATATACCCAGAAGGCCTGTGTGTGTGCGAATACGCCAGATTACGTTAGCCTAATTGAAAAGGTAAGAAAAGGTCTTTCTTTTGCCTCATAGCGGGCCTCAAGCGCGGGTGGGTCAGGGTTACATGCGGCGGCACTGTGGGGCGGCTATTGGTTCTTCACCCAGAATTTACTCCAGCTCGGGGGAAGGGCCTCCAGCGGGCAGCTGCTGCAGAGGCCAGATACTTGGCAGAGGGCAGACACCTTCGGCCGAGAAGGACCGAAGTCCTTGCCCGCTCAGCTCTGCACGTTTTGGGAGGTGTGAAGTTTCGCTGACGCCACCGCAAGCACCAGGGTTCCCCACGTTCCATAACGGAATTGACAGAGGGCACTTTACTCCCCTCCACACCGGGGGCCCCTGCTTTCTTACCAGCCGCTCTCGGCCTTCTCGGCCTAGATACTCGCACAGGTTGCAATGGCAATGGCCTTGCTCAGGGGCTCAGCTGAGGTGAGTTCGCGTCCCCCTCCCCCGCCACAGCGGCCCTCCCCGCCCTCCTTACACTCCACCCAGCAGACCTGGGGGTCTGGGTGAAAAGTATCCACGGTAGCAGAACCCATACTTAGGTAAAAAACTGCTGTTTGAATTTTAACCCGGCTATTTCTGGCTTCTGCACGCACTTGCTTGCTTGGGACTACCAAAATAGGTGTGGTTACCATCAAGGCTTCCAGACTGAGACTGGAGACTCACAGGAGATGGTAATTTTCCTGTGCTTGTGGACCAGGGACTACAGGAGATTGATTCCACTGTGCTAAGTGGCTCACAGGAACGTAGAAGAAACTGTAGAGTAACCTTTAGAGAGGTACTGACTCGCCGAGTGGGTAGGCTTCTGTAAAAATTCGCCGGCTTTCCAATTTATGCGGGCCACCATTCAATAATGTTGGTCCAGGCAGGATGTTGCTCGGGAGCAGCCATGCGGGCTCTGTTCCCAGTCTTTAGAATTTAGGGAACTTTAGGGGGGCTTTAAACAAGGAAAAACTTTCTTGTGGTTTGGCCCTTAAAAAAGGACTGCTACACTGGGACGGCCGCGGGGTCGTGAGGGGTGGACACCTGCGTGGGTGGGTGCCCTCGTGGGGGACGTCGCAATGGGCCAGTTTCAATAAATCCTTGCCTGTTTTTTTTTTTAATCAATCAAGCATACCTCCGGTGGTCTTATTTTTGACTCCAGGGTTCGACCCCTACAACCACCCTGGGCGCCTGTCACGGTCCTGCAGCTCAGGGACCCGGTCAAGGAACCCGAGGAGGTGAAGGGCGAGGTACTCTACCCCCGAGAACACCCAGAGAGGACACATCGTCCGCGGTTCAAGAGTGGAGGGTAAGTGTCAACAAGCGCCCTATCGTGGTGAGATCGGAAAGGAAGTGACGCAAGAGTTCGCAAGTGCTGTGGACAGGGGGTATTAGTATCTGAAATTCCCCTGCGCATGTGGGCTGGGTGAGTTTATAGAATCCCAATTGGTCAGAGAACGGGCACGGGTGGATTTCAGAGCAGCCGCACTGCCCTAGCTATCCACGGGCTCGGAAGTGGGGGTCCATATTACAAGAATCAAGGTGGCTGTTCATGTGTCTTTCTGATAACCTCTACAAGCACTTCTCTGGGTTTGCCAGATAGGCCGGTAAGGTCATGGGCGGAGTCCAGAGAATGGTCCCTGTGCTGTGGAGCAGGGGATGTGAAGGGGGAGAGCTGATGAGACAAATGAACCTGAGGTCATGATAGTTGTGTTGAAACCGGTGCTAGGTCGACATTACACGGCTGGTGAGTTGCACATCTGGAGGAAGTGTGCAGCTGATGGTACTGGAAACCGTATGGTATACAGGGTGACTTTCTTTTAACAAAAAATAGATTTTTAAAATTGATTTTAGATGAGGAAGGCGTTCAGGGGGGGCGAGCAGAGCTAAAAGAGACAAAAACATCTATTATTTGTTTTATAACATCTTTTTTTTAGAAAAAAATTTTAATAAATCTTTGTTGTAAGATTATTACAATTGTTTCTCCTTTTTCCCCCTATATTCCTCTCACCCAGTTACCATCCCCTCCTCTGCCCTTACTCTGACTCCACGCTACATCGTTTGTCCTCATCATCAATAGGGTTGTGTATGATTTTTGTCCAGTTCTCGACCCCGCGCCCTAGCCCTACAGCCCCACGACTCACCCAAGATACGCTCACCCACTTTTCCCCCCTGAGAATTATCAATCCATTCCCATTCTATGCCCTCTGATTATACATTATTTTCACCAGTTTATTCAGTTCCTCAGATTTTAAATTCACTTGACTTTTAGAGTTCACACTTGTTGATAGTATGTATTTGTTGTTCATAATTTTTTTATATATTTCCTTTTTTCTTTTCTTTTTCCAGTTTTTTTATCAAGAATACCTTTCAGCATGTTTCATTCATAATACTGGTTTGGTGGCTGATGACACTCCATTTAGTTTTTTCTTCTTCTGTGAAGAGCTACTTCTCTCTGCCCTTCAATTCTGAGATTGAAAGCTTTTGATGGGTAGATAGAGCCTTAATCTTGGTTGTTTGTTCTTTTGCTATTCATCTTTGAATATTAATTGTTTTTGCCACTCCCGTTTGGGCTGCATAGTTTCATGTTGAGAAATCAGCTGTTCTTGTTATATAGGTGCTACCTTGTAGGTAACTAACTGTTTTTTCTCTTTGCTGCTTGTGAGGTGTAAGATTCTCTCTTTGTCTTTTGCCCTTGGCCTTTTTTAAATTATGTGTGTGTCTTGGTGTGGGTAGCCTCTTTTGGATTCCTTTTTGTTTGGGGTTCTGTGAGCTTCCTGGACTTGTATTTCTTTTACCAGGTGGAGGGAAGGAAGATATTATCAGTCATAATTTCTTTCAATTAGGTTTTCCTGTGTCTTGCTCTCTTCTCTTATGCCTCATCCCAAAATACGGAATGTTGGTTACTGCATGAAGGTGTCCCATCGGTTTCTTACACGTTCTTCACTTTTCTGAAATCTTTCTCTACTAGCTTACTCTGCGAGGCATGTCCTTTGCCTCTTTTGGTATTCTCCATATCTTTGACTGGATTCTTGAGTTTCCTCTAGCTCTGAGATTTTGGGTTTCTGTAAAAATATTTTTAGATTGCAGTCAGGGTATGTTTAAATATCTAGTTGGTGCTTTTTATATCATTGGTTGGGTTTCTTCATTAAACTTATAGCACTTTTTCGGGGATATGTCTTGATATAACACCTTATACCGTGGTTTTGTTTAGACTTTGGCATGGAAGGGGGGTTGTGGTCTGTGGGGACCAACACCCCCACGTCCAAACTCATACCCCCTTTATTCCAACCCACCTCCATTCATGTCGTCTTCTCTCTAACTTCCTCTCCCCTGCTTCCATTTCTTTAGTTTGTGATCTGTTTCCTTTCTCCCCATTTTTCGCTGCTTCCCTGAGGTGGTACGGGTAGAGCATTTGTTTGTTCTAGGTGTCCTATTGGTTCAATGGGTCAAGCCTCCCAGTTACCTGAGGTTGGACACTACTTGGTGCCACCCCTTTGTGGACTGTGTGGACAGCCCTTGTTGTAGGTAAGTTTGATTGTTGTTAGTGTCATGGGAGGTTTGACTTCCAGGCCAATTAGCTGTGAGGGACCCGCTGTGTCTATAATGGGAAAGTATTGCTGATGATGGAAACACGTTTATGGGACAGGACTTGTTCCCAGTAAGGCTTTGGTGTTCACTGAGTAGCTCTTGAATGTGCCCCTGATGAGGTGTTGAAATCTGTTGTCGTCTCCTCTCCCCATCACTAGGTACACTAACTTCTGGATCTCCAAATCGGGTGAAGGTCAGTATGGTCTGAGGAGTTATCAGCAAGAACTACAGTTTTCTCTTTTGTTGGGGTTTGGCGGTTTTGGAGCGGGTCTGACGGGAGCTGCAGTTTATTTGATTGCTTCCCCAGGGAAAGGCCATTTATATGCAAAAACCGCTGTGTGGAGCCTGGGTGGGTTTGTAGAATGTTTCCGGGCGGGTCTCAGGCAGGCGGGGTCTCAGGAGTAACTAAAGGGTAGGGGGCGTGGCAACGGCGATGGCTGCTGTCAGCGTCGCTGCCTTTCGCCTTTTCCCCAAATCCTCGTTCCCCCGCTGTTAGCGCGGGAAACAAAGATTGCTGGGCACACCTCTGCAAGAAGTCACTCTCATTTCTGGGAAAAAAGATGGCCGACAGCCCCGCTTCTCCTCGTAGGGCATCTGGGTTTTCCCCCCCCTGTCCCAGAAACTGGACCTCTGAGCCATCGGGAACCTGGGTTTCCCCTTTGGGTTGAAAAAAAAGCCGCCTGGGCCCCGTCGCCCCCCACCAGCCCAATTTGCAAAGCCTCCACACCTCAGCTTGTCAGCGTTGGTTTCTCCTTTCTCTTTCCCCTCAGCTGTTTAAAAATTCCAGTCAGCCCGCTTTCCTTGGTTTGGGTTTTGGGTGGTAGATGTTTTGTCTTTTAGTTGTAGTTTTTAAAATTTTTGTGCGAGGCGGCAGCTTAGTTGTTTTTCTTTGCCGCCATCTTGGTTTCTCCCGAGAAACATCATTGATGAGAGAGAAACATCATAGCTTTCCTCTGGGGGCCGTAGTGGGGTATGAGGTCTGCAGCCAGGATGTGTCCTTGGGTGGATCCAACTCGGGATCGTTCAGTCCACAATCCAAAACTCTGCCCACTGAGAAAACCAGCCGGCTGGTATGAGAATATAGGATGAAGCATAAACCTTTGGCTTTGTCTTGGAGGCATGATTGGAGACTGCAGTGGGATTGCTTGGCAGGAAGGCTGGGGCCCCGGCAGGCATGGCCCAGCGCTTAGATGGTGGTTTCTCTGCTGTCCCTTTTCCCAACCCATGTGTTGTGCTGAGGGCAATAACTTTGACTAAGGGACTGTGGTAAGAGAGCAGCCACCCAGGCATTAGGACCTGGTGTCCACACTAAAGGGGAGCCCTGGAGGAGGTTGAGGGGGAGGAAGTTGTGTAAGGGTGGATTGCTAGTTTCAAAATTTCAACTGGTTTCAAATTATCTCAATTCTGCCCAGGTTGGCGTGCCCTTTGAGGACATTGCCTTTTATTTTCCAGGAGGATGGAGCCCCCTTGATGAGGATCAGAGACAGCTGTACCTGAATGTGATGTGGAGAACTTTGAACTTGTATCCTCCCTGGGTAAGACCCTCACTCTGGCTGGTTCCTGGGAATTGGCTTTGCATTTCTTATGCCCCTCACTTCCAAGGATGCTCTGGTCCTCACCTGTGGACTGTACACATTGCTTGATTTGTCCAGTTTTCTCTAGGTTTTTGCTATGGTTGCGGGGTGGTTTGATTGCACTGCCTCCATTCTATCCTTTAATCACAACACCTGCTCTACCGAATTGGTGGGGGGTTTGTGGTTGATTGTGTGGCAGGGAGTCTAATGGATTCCAATTGAGTAGTGAGTAAAAACATGTATTTATTCCTGTTAGTCACTTGTACGTATTTTTTAAGTAGTGTCTAACATCCTTAGTCCTATATTTTTTTAAATATTTTTAATTGATTACAGGGAAGAAAGGAGAGAGAGATCATGAGAGAGAATTATCGATTGGGTATCTCTGCATGCCTCCTTCTGGGGATCCAGCCCACAATCGGGGCATGTACCCTAACCATGAACTAACATGACCTATGGGTTCACAGATGGAATGCTCAACCCTGAGCCAACCAGCCAGGGCTTTCTTCCAATTTTTTTAACCATTATTTATTTGCTATTGTGTGTTTTGAATACTTTTTCTAGTTTATAGTAAAATACATCTCCTTTTGCATATGTGTGAATTGTGCTTTCCAAATATTGAATTCTTGTTTATTTACAAACTAGTGGTCCACTGCTCGGATTCCAGCACATTGAAAGGAAATTAATTAGAAGAAAAATCTAATATTACTACTGGCCCCTTCTCTATAATTGAAGTGTCAGAGACGAAAGAAAATTAGTAAAATGTATATGAAAATAGTATTTGTTAAATTGATTAATAAATAGAAAATTACAGCATGATTTAACAAACAAAGACTTACAAAAACATGATATAGATAAATGCATGAAGCAATGGATGATAATTGATTAACTTATTTAATATCTCCCTGTTTACCACATTAAGAGTTTAAAACCTTTTCAGAGTGCTTGACTTTATTTCCTTTGTGATAAATATTTACAACTTTATGTCACAGGCTCTTGGAACTCGAGAGGAAGCAAAAATATATAACTGACCAATGTATGAAAGGGATTTAGGTAGGAATATTCTACTCTGTCTGGAGTTTTTCTTGTGATTTATTAACAAGGTATACATTTTTGTCATTGACACTAGCTTTCTTTATCTTCAGAATGTCAACATAAAATGACCAAATTCATGATCCACAATGACAGAATTGAATCACACGTACGAGATTGGCAACAGCTAGCACTTTATATGTATTCTGCTTTGTGAAAGTCAACTTTTTTTTAAATATTGATTAGAGCTTAGAAATAAGAATACAATTAGAGAGAGAGAAATTTTTCCACCTGCATCTCCTACCTAGTCATCTCAAACTGAGGATGCCCGACAGTTTGATCCATGCCTCCTTCCCAGCTGATCTACCAATACCAAACCCCCCAGTTTCAAGTTTATTGTTCAATTCCAGTTCTAACCTTAGATTCACACTTAACCAGCACTAGATTGTTTGGTGAGTATCACTTTTGTTATAGGTGGTTTGAAAATTACACTATTAGTAAACAATTTGCCTCATGAGACCATGCACCATCCCACATGGTTATGGGTGACAGCATCTGAATCAGTCTGTAGTGAGTTTCAATGTTACCATGGGTTGCACACAAGTTCTTTTGGAAACCCAATTTCCCCACCCTTCCACCCTCTCCCTACCCGAACAGTATCCATCCTTCCTTGTGTCTTCATGTTTTCTTTTCAATCTGACATTTTTTCAGTTTCCCCTAATGCGTGGATCATTCTATATGGTAACACTTATAAAACTTTTATACCACCAATATTTAGACAGAAGAATCAGTCTTATGATTCTTCTTCTGGTCAACTCTGCTTTTAGGACCAGTTTCATCAACTGTGGGGCATTACTTATTTACATTCACATATCAGTCATTCTACCACAACTTTACCCTATAAAAGTGATAGATCCAACAAAATTTCCCATGCTGAACAGTGTTCGGCCAATCTGAAAGTCTATTTTTCAATAAGCCACCATGTCGTAAATCTTTCAATAGATTACCTCTATGAAATTTTAATAGTACAAACATTCCAAACTTCCCAACCACATTCCCTGCCCTTTAGTTTGTTACAAACCACTTAGATACCCTAATGTTACTATCATTTCAATCCATAGTATTTTAAAAAATTTTGGCTCTCAAAAAGAATATTTCAATCGTGTGTACTTTTAGCTATTGCTCTGTGAACTAATTTTTCGTCTTTTGATATAGAATGTTTTCAGCATCACTATTGTCTTCTTTTGTGGCCTTTATTATTGTGTTACATATCATTGAACTTTCTCTCTGTATCCACAATATTTGCTTTTTTTAGTTGATTGATCCAAATGCACATAACTTCAATTATTTCCTAATTTCCAAATTATGGTCTCCCATCTCTCCAATTGATTTCCTTTTCATTGGTTTTTGTTATTGCTTTTGTGTCCCTGCGAAAAAAGCCATTTGAATTTGTTTTAGCCCCGCTATCTGACTGTTGATTTTCTCTTTTGTTAGCCAGGTGGTATCAACCACCTTGTTACGGTGCACATCCCAAGAAAATCATGTTCCTAATACAAAGTCTCATATCAGTTTTCCCTGGCCGTCATCTTGAAGAACTTCAAAGTTTTAACATGGGGAAAGTTTCCAATTTATTTCATGCAAAATCTGAATAAACTGCTGTATTAGCAGTAAGCTTTTGTTGTTTTCCATATGAGTAACTGTTTTTTCAATAACCCTCATTGAAAGAAAACTGTCCTTTTTTTTCCCCTTTTTCTTTTTTTAAAATATATTTTACTGATTTTTTACAGAGAGGAAGGGTGAGGATAGAGGTTAGAAAACATGGAAAATGAGAGTAGAAACATGATCAGCTGCCTCCTGCACATTCCCCACTGGGGATGTGCCCCGCAACCAAGGTTACATGCCTTGACCGGAATCGAACGTGGGACCCGTAAGTCCACAGTCCAATGCTCGTAACAACTGAGCCAAACTGGTCCGGGCGAAAATGTCCTTTTTTAAGATTTCTTGTGGTTTTGTCAAGATTACCGAACTATGGCCTGGGTTTATTTATGTGTTTTTTGCCTTTGTTTTTTTGGTTATATTTCAAACAAACTGTTTGGATGCTTGCTTTGTATAGATTGAATACAGCAACTGTGATGCCACACCACGCTTGTTCTTGCTTAAGATTTAAGTTTGCTATTTGAGATTCATTGAGGTTTCTGAGATCTGGAGTTATCATCCAGATTGATTTGATTTGGAAGCGATTTGCTTTGGCCCAGACACAGGATTTATTAAGAGATATAAAATTTTTCAAATGCCAAGAACAAACAGATAATCTTTTTGTCAACTTTTGTGTTGTTTCCTCCCACCAACCTTTCTCACCCTGTTGTATTTTTCCTAAAGCGTTTATGAGTGTAAAACAAAATTACATCCTTTAATGTTTATATTGAACTAGGTCATGCATCAAAGGATATTCGTTGGATTGCTAAGATTAAACTTGACACTGGTTTTCCTCCATTTTTTTATTCTTTTGCATGAGTTGTTTTGTTGATTTTTTTAGAAGGAGAGGAATGAATGAGAAGAGAGAGTGAACACATCCCCCTCATAGAAAACAGCATAACTCCCCCTCACTCTCACCTGCCTACGCTGGTTTCCTTTGCCTGCTTTTGCCACAACCAGGGTGCATGTGCCCTGAACACCAGCAATAGAACGGGTGGCTGTTCCCAGTTTCAGATGGGGGAAATGAATCAACTCAACTGAGCCCAACACAACTGCGAATTCCCCTTCAAAACCAATCCTTGTAACTTTATCAAAAAAATCCCACTGTTATTATTTAGAGAAATGGAAAACCTGAGATATTTTTTGTATTTTGAAATATTATCCTGGAACCTTGTTTTAAAAAATTTCTTTTTTTAATTGACTACTTACCACTCGTGCAGTGGCACATTTTCCTCACCCCATGGCACACCCTCCTTGTTTCCCCAGACCCGCCCCCCCCCCTGCCCCGCACTATGCCCCCCCTAGCCTCATTTGGGTCCTCGGCCCAGTGGAACACCCACAAACTTGAATGCCCCCATTTCCCCCCCGGCACCGCTGTGCAGAAGCCAGCTGGACTCCAGGCCCTAGGTTGGGTGCACCCCTGTCCCCCCACACAAAGTTCCCTCACCCCCCCTTCGGCAGACCTCTGGCGCCCCATGACCACTTTGTGCACCAGGTGTTGACAGAGCCGGCAGGGGCGTGGAAAAGTGTTTGCCACCTTGAGCGCACTGGAGCCCCCACCTTGCCAGAAAAATCCAAAGTCCCCCTGGCTTTGCGGCCCCCAGCTTCTCCCTCTGGTGGAGCCAGAAGGTAGAATTAGACCCCCCCCAAAGGCGCGGCATGGACATGGAATAACGAGCAAAACCAGGGCCCCCTGAGTGGGCCTGTGTGGAAGGGGAGGCTGTATTTTGTCCCTCGCGTTCCGACTCAAAGTTATTTGGAATCCATGTTCTTCAGCTTCACAAGCGCAGCTTTCCCACATTTTATGAACAAAGATTTCCCCTGGAGCTCTTTCCCCAAATGCCCTTTTTGTGAATCCAAATCTAGAGACTGTCCCACTCCCCCTATATTTTATTTTGGCTCTTAATCCATAAATCAGGGATTGATGCCTTTCATACCTAATCCTCCTAATCCCCCCTTCAGTGCAGTTAGGAAGGACGAGAGAGGGGTCACCCCCACAGCTCCACCGCCCCCCCCCGCCAACCCCTGTACCCCCACGTAGCTTCGCCTCTCCCTCACTCTTACCAGCTACCCCAGGGGTGGAGGATGGTAGGTGGGGATGAGGAAGTAGCAGTGCTCTGCATTGAGCTTTTGGTTTTATCCATGGTGTGTTCCTGTGGCTTTGTCAAATAGCGACTTGTGCAATACAGGCCCTTTGGGTGATTTGCCATTATATAAATTTTAAAATATAAATAAGGAAATTTGTTTAATTCGCTTTTAAGTTTGTGAGACACAGACAATTGTTCTGCCTTCCACCCCATATTTTTTATTCCCATTGGCTGCACACCTTGCTGTGTACCCTGAAAATGGAAAATCAAACCAACTACCGCGGCCCCATCGGAATTCCAGCACTCTCAACAAACCGAGCCACCTTGCTAGCCGCTCTGAAATTTTTTTAAATTAATTTTGGATTGTTTAAAAAGTGAGTTTTTGATAAGCGCTAAACTAGGTTGACTCCATGAAGTTCTCTTCTTTGTTACTTGTTATATGTTTTTCTTTGTTTCAGTAAACCCGCTGTTCTGCAAACTCTTCCCTTTGCTGCCCTTCCCTGTAAACTGCGAGAATGTAACATTGTTGCACTACGAACCTGCCAATAGGAATGCAGAGCGAAGTGGACTCCAGTCCAAAATTAGAGCATAACTGCCAACAATACCCCCCTGGCGTAAACCAGAACCCCTTGAGAAAATCCTGCCCCCCTTGACCAATATCGATGCCGACGAAACGTCCCCACGATAGTCCCCACTGCCCACTGCCTTTTGGACCCCTATAAAGTACTTAAGTTCTCCCAAGCCTCTCTCTCTCTCCCGCCTCTACCTCCGCCCGCTGGTGAAAACCCTGGCTGTGAGACGGGAACTCGTGCTAGCACGGATAATTATAGTTCTTTTGCTTTTGGCATTGGGCCCCTTGGCTGACTCACCATGGTGTATCCCTGGGGATCATGAAAATACTGGGCCAATAACATTTGGGGGGCGCCCCCCCCCCGAATCCCCCAAGATCCCCCCCCGAGGACCTCAGACCTGGAGAACCTGAAAATGGCCACCTTTTGTACTTTTTGTCTCTTGCTGTGAGCTCGTATCTGAATTTCTGGCGGTGCCCCCAAGCAGTCCCACCCTAGGTGGACGCATTGGAAGACCACGGGCAGGAGAAATTGGGAAGAACACTTTCCGATTCTCCTCGCCAGAAAGGGAAAACGTTATTCCCCTCCCACTAAATCTGAGAACGAGGCCCGGTCCCCGCTCCTGAACCGGGTCCCCCCCCCCCCCCCCGGCGTGAGGCATTGTCCGTCTAGCTTTGGTTTTGCTGTCCCACGGAGTTGGAACCCACTGTTCTTTCCTTCCACATGGCCCTTTGTGTCCCCCTGTCTGTGGTTTGTTGTTCTCTTCCCTGTGTTTATAATCTGTGAAACTTACTGGACAGACATTTATGGACAGAACTCAGCACCCACTCCCCGATTTGTGAGGTATTTTTTTTTTTGCTACATTTCAAAGAACAAAGAACTTTTATTTATGGCTTTCTTATCTCTTTTGGTGTGGGGAGTAGACTTCAAGGGAGCAGGGCTCATCAGCTCTGCTGAGGGAGAGAGATTTATGGTACTGTCCCTGCTGGTGAAATACTAGAGCCACGTGCGAACTAAGGTTTGAAGTCTATTCATTAATTCTTTTCGACACCGTTAACCGATAGTTAACTGCGTGTTTACAGTTTCTCGGATCATCGATGGGAGGATTAACCTGACGTTACCTTTTTTATATGATTCTGATGTCTAGCTGCATTCTGTAAAAGGGATTACGCATCTTTTCTATTTATGAGGAGATCAAGCTTTCTGCATTGCAGAGTACTTAAAATCTTCTCTTTGAGGGACCTGAGGTGAGGGACACCCAGAAGGGGCTGGAGGATCTCCTCCTGACAGGTGTTTGTTTTGTGTTTTTAAGTAGTTGGTGTCAGGACAGTTTTGTTTATGTTTTTTTAGTTCTTTGGTTTGTCTGTTATATTTAGGTCCCTAATGTGTGAATTATGTCTGTGTGAGTTTTGATTGTGTCAAGGTTTTGTCAGTTTGTTGTCAGTTAGTTGAAATCCTCTTAGAGGAACATTGTCGTGGTTTTCCATTCACTGTTTTATACCTTTGACTGTATATGATTAATATTACTGCGCTTTTTATCAAGAGTTCCATTGCAAGGTTTTGCCTCTCCTGGAATAACGCTCTATGTGTAACCTGTCCCTCCCCGAGCCGAAAGGATAAGCTGCTATCGTTGACCTTTCACCCTCACAGTCTCTCTGGCGGACTCCAGGAGTGGTTTTAACTTTTTTTCCTTTTACACACTGGTCCACCCTACGATGCCTGCCGGTGGTGGTGGTCAGCGGAGCCAGAAAAAGCGGCGGCAGCCTTGGCGGGTGGCCACAGAGTTTGCGAGTCTATTAATCTTGTTTCCTTTGTCCAACATGAGTGCCATTTCGTATTTTGCTGGAAACATGGGTCACAGAATTATGATCCTGGGCATATTCGGAAATGGAGGGCCCCATAAAGGGGAATTATGAGGCGCAGTGAGTATATTGTTTATTATGCTCAGGTCCCAAGACTATAAGAATACCTCTGTTTACTAAAAAGGTATTAAAGTACCGATGATTCTATTGAATATTTTGTTTGTGCTGCATGGGTTGTAATTATTTGGTTCATATGTAGAAGTACTGTTAAAGAAGGAGGAGGAAAAAAAAAGTCACCAGCCTTCAGCACCCTATTTACCTCTGTTTTCATACAGGGGGGAAGAGGAACGAATTAATTTTTTCTTCCTGCTGTATCAGACCTCCTCACTCGGATATGCCGGAGAGAAGCAATCCTCCCACCTCTTGGGGAGAAAGCAGACCCTGTTATGAGAGCAGGGGGCGGAGGCGCTCCCGTGGGAGGCGGGAAGCCTGCCCCTTATCAGACACTAAGGGCTCAAAGGGAGCTCAGACTGCCTCAGCCACTGCCTCTGCCAATGAACTCCACCATTCTCCCTGCAAAGCCATCGGTTCCTCAGACGCGGGGGGGAAATCAGCCCTCATCATACTGGCCTTTTGCCATTGTGACCTTTACAAATTGGAAAGGTCAGTATTTCTAAGTTTTTTCTGAGGAAGCCGGCAGGGCTTATTGATTTACTAGACTCTGTCTATTTTCACCCATCAGCCGACGTGGGTATGACTGTCAGCCAGCTTTTGCAAGGTCTATTCACCACGAGGAGAGGGAGAGGATACTCAATGAGGCCAAAAGTTGGTTCCGGGCGCAGACGGAATTTCTACACCAACCAGGCTCAGATAGATCCCTCCTATCCTCTAATGGGCCTATGAATGGGATTTCAACACAGCATGCAAGGTAAGGAGAGGGCTCGGGGTTACGCCAGACTCTAATGGGGGGTCTCCGCATGGCTGCTAGGAAGCGACTAATCTGGCCCAAGGTAGGGAATGTTTCAACAGGAAAGAGATGAGTCTCCAGCAGCTTCCTACGAGCGAGTCATGGAGGCATTCATACCTATACCCCCTGGACCTTGGACCCAGAGGCTCCCGAAAGCAAGGCGGCTGTTGTCATGGTACTTCGTTAAACACAATATCGGCTATGCTGAGGGACATTTAGGGAGAAAATTGCAGAATGGTAGATAGATTAGGAAAGAAAAGTCTGCAGAGACTTGTGATAGTAGCCGAGAAGGTGTACAACAATCGGGAGCCGCCTGGGATAAATCAGGCTCGCGCTGTGGCGCGGCATGCCAGCAGTAAGCACACCCGAGACCTAGAGCTAAGATACTTGCATCTCACACCACCAACGGATCTTCCGAGGAACGAACGAACATACGCCACCATCCTCCCCGCCTTGCCGGCAACCAGGAGGAACCTGGTATAAGGGGTACATCAGCCAACGGGGCGGGGAGGCGGAAAGCTGCAGAAAGATCAGTGTGCTTACTTGTAGGGAGATTGGGCACTGGGAAAACAAGAGTGTCCGAAAAGGGCCAGCAAAAAGGGAGGCGAAGCAAATCGTAGTGTGAAAGGTCCTAGAGCTAGCTGAAACTGAGTGATTAGGGTGGTCAGGAGTTCGGACCCCCTCCCCAGAGCCCAGGGTAAACTCTTAGCATGGAGGGGACGTACCCCTATTGACTTTTTGTCAGTACACTGGAGCGCACATCTCTGGTTCCCTCAGGTAAAGCTACAAGGAAAAATTAGCAAATAAGAAAAGTTTGGGTGCAAGGGGCCATTGGTATGAACCAGTTATTCATGGAAACTACCCGAAGAAACGGTGGATTTTAGGGAAGATGGCGGGTATCCCATATTTTATGGTAATTCGGAATGGCCCATACCACACTGTTAGGACGGAGACTTTGTCTATAAGATCGGAGTTCAAACTATATACACATTCAGGACAAGGGGGGCCTCAGGTTCATGATTATTAGCTGGAGGGCTGGACACCATGTTTCAGGTCTGTGACACCCCTGGTTGCTTGGAGAGATGTGTTTAGTACCAGCTTCACCAATCTTCTAATAATTACCTCATCTAGTCGTGACCGAGGACAGCATGGATTTCATCGATATGGGTGGTAGGAGTTCGCAGGCATTGGGCGGAGACTACAGGGGGAGTGGGCCTCGCCACCCAACTCAGGGCCCAAAGTCCTGGGAGAGTTAAAATACCAGGGGGAAGGCCCTACGGTGCGAGTCGTCAAATAGTACTCCATGCTCAGGAAGCCCGGATCGGGAATTCAGCAAAAATTCGTCGTGACTGAGGGCACTAGGGGTGCTGGTCCCCTGCAACAGTTGCAATGGAACACCCTCTCTGCCAGTCAAGAAGCCCACACGAATGACTACCTAGCGGTACAGGACTCCGGGGAAGTTAAATAATAGAGTTATGGACATACATACAAAGGTCCCCCAACCATACACTTCCCCTAAGCTCTCCTGTGAGCCTCCGTGTCTGGTATACTGTGTTAGATTTGAAGGATTGCCTTTTTTCAGTTTGCCGCTGGCTCCCCGCAGTCAACCCCTGTTCGCCTGACGAAGTGGCTCATGACGCTGGAAGAGGGCATACTGGAGGGCTACGTACAGACAAACTGACTGTGGACCCGGCTGCCTCAGGGGTTCAAGAACTCGCCACCATCTTCGACGAGGCCTGCATGAGGACACTGGGTGAGTACAGGCGAACACATACCAACTGCATCTCTCCTTCTCAGTATGTGGAACGATATCCTGATTGCAGCAGACACGGTCTGGCATGAAGACTGCAAGCAGGGGACAGGGACCTTGCCTGGCCTTCCCTGGGGGGACACTTGGGCTACGCGGGGCTTATGCGAAGACTGTCCACCAGATATGAGAGAAAGGGTTTTGAGTTACCTGGGATACATTCTGGGGTAAATCCAGGAGGTGGACTCAGGCAGCGGCTGTCAGATGCCGAAAAGAGATGACTGTTTTGAAAATCCCATACCCCCACTTTCTGAAGGGAAGTAAGGGAATTCCTAGGATCGGCAGGCTACTGCACAACTCTGGATACCGGGTTTTCGCAGAAGATTGCCAGGCCTCTATACGATGGCACCACGGAGGGAAAGGATTTGATTCGGACTGAGAGATGAAGGAGACAGCCTTTACGCAGTTAAAGAAAGCCTCCCTCTAACCATGCGTCGGCCTGGGCATCTCCTACATTCATCGAAGCCTTCCATTTCTTCGTAGATGAACACAAAGGAATAGCGTAAAGGGGTCTGACTCCAACCCTAGGGCCCTGGAGCGTGCGCCCGGTGGCTTATTTGTACCAAGACAGTTTAGACCTGTTAGCTGCCGCTCTGGCCTCCCCATGCCTTTAAGAATTATTGCGGCGACAGACAGGTCTTAGTCTAAGGACGCAGATAAAACTGACCCTGGGGAAGAAAAATTGGGATCACAACGCCCACATGCTCAATAGAGGGAGTCCTGAAAGACAGCCTCCTGATAGAGTGGGATGAGCACACACACGTATGGACCCATTATCAGAGCCTCAGTTACAACCTACCAGACGTGCGGTTCCACCCAGTGCGGCCTCAATCCTTATCCGGTCAACCCTACTGCTCGACCAGACCTAGATGGCCCCCTACATGACTTGGTGCAGGCAATCTAGAGCAAGTTGCATGGGCTCGGAAGGACCTGACCTCCGACCAGCCCCTTCCTTGATGCAGACGTCACCTGGTTCACGGACGGAAGCAGCTTCGTAAGCGCGAAGGAGAATGGAAGCAGGTATGCGGGTTGCAGCTGTAGTCATGCAATGGACATGTATGGGCAGAGGCCTGCCCTCGGGGACATCCTGCCAGAGAGCAGAGATTGTGGCCCTCAAAATGGCCCTGACACCTGGGAGATTGGAAGGGGGGTACTCTACTGACAGCATTAAAAGACAGCGTTATGGATTCACCACCGCTCATGTTCATTGGGGACAGTCTACCATGATAAAGAGTGGTTACTAACAGCAGAGGGGCAGACTTTATAAAGAATAAACAGCGAGATACTGACTTGCTCTGGGACACATTTGGCTCCCCGTCAACATTGGCATCATACAATGCCAAGGGCACCAGCACGGCTGACGATATGTCGTGGCAAGAGGGAAACCACAGGGGACACCAGTAGGGCCAAGGCCCCGTAGCCTTTTCTCTGATTCCCTCATCATGGACCCTCTACAGTCCTAGACCCCAGGGCACCCAGTCTCAGCCAGGATTTTTCATGGAGGAGTTTACAGTGCTGTAGGAAGCATCCCCAAGCACAGGAGGAGAAGGGGGTGGGTGGTATACACCACAAGGGGGAGCTCATACTGCCAGACCTCATTTGGGAGTGTCCATGATATAAATCACCTGCACGGTCCACTCACCTGGTGGGCACGAAAAATTAAAGGACTTAATTCGATCACGCCAGAAATTAAGATCACACCAGGGACCATTAAAAATAGAGTAGGTTGTATTCTGCCCTGCAAGACGACTGTCAAACTCACCAAAATGCGAGAAACGGGCGTGAGTGAAAAAGGGAACTCTCAGGCTCGAGGAACCAAGCTGTGGAGCACCAACGGAATTTTGAGGTCGACTTCCAATTGCGGTTTTAAAACACGGAAAAGTTTGGTATAAATCTATTTTTAGTAGTTTATTTTAGATACCTTTCTCAGGTGGGGGACGGGTAGATGTCATACCAAACTAAGCAATGAAAACAGGCTCCCGAGGGTAGAACTGAAGAGCTGCTGGAGAAGACATCTCGCCACAGTGTACGGTTTTTTCGTCCGCGTGAGATGGGTCGAATCAATGGACCAGCTTCTTTGTCTCTAAGGTAACGCAGCGATTCATGTGGCCAGGCCAATTGGGGCAAAATTGGAAATTAACATTGTGTTATAGGCCACTCAAATCTCAGGGGAGGTAGAGAGACTACAATAGAACGCTAAAGAGGGACCCTTACCAATTTGACCATGGAGCCTGGCGGGGAATGCTGGGTGGCGTTCTTCAAATATGCCTTTAATGGGTAAGGAACTCCTCCTACACCACTGGGTTTTCTACTCCTTATGAGATCTCATGTTTCCTAGTTCGGCACCGACATATTAGATCTCTAACACTTAAAGCCATCATTTCTTGCAGAATTTGAAAGTCACGAACTGTTATCTTTTCTTTGAGAGGGCTCCAGAGGGCACACTAGGACATTGGGCTGACCCTCTCAGGAGTTATTATGAGATCTGGGCCCAGCCCGAGACTCCTTCTATTAGCATTAGCTCCGGGGACTGGGTCTACCTGTCAGTGAAGACACTTGGGGACTTGCCTCGGGAGAAGGCCCCTCACCTGTTGGAAGGGGTCACTATGTCGTGGGGCTGACGCGACCCCACGCTTTCAAGTTGCGGTGTTGCGACTCTGGAGTCTTTCACACTCCACGTTGGCCTGCAGACCCCTCAGCGATCCTGGGAAGACTTCCATGCCAGTGGAAGCATAGTGAGACAAATGCGCACTCGCTCATCGCTCAAGCTGCGACGTTGTCAACTTGCCTGATGCTGAGTGTAACTCTGCTTGCGGCCTACTCCACACATCGGGAGTTCTCACACTCGCTTTACTCATCACCTGGCGATCATAGAGCACAAGCTCAGGAACTATACTTAATTCAGACTTCCCAGTTACTACCTAGAGACACCGTTGATTTCCAGAACTCCAGGTAGTCCTCCAGATTTCTTTACTGACATCGGTCGGTACTACCTCCGCATTCTTCGGAGGGTATAATGTATCCAACGGCTCTCCGAACCCTTGTACTTCTCGTGTTTGCCCTGGTTAACCACCCTATCGTCTCACGCCTTATTGGGGCTCTTATAATCCTACTTGCTGCTGACCTTTGGCCCCTACATCATCAATAGATTTAGTGTGGTTCATCAAGAAATGAGTAGGGGTCGTACAGATGATGGTGCTACACACTCGGTATAAGCATTACATCGGAAGAAGAAATGGGTAGTACAACCCGACGCCCATGATTGGGCCTGTAAGTCTCATGGACAAGGGGGGAATGATAGAGCTAAACTAGGTTGACTCTCAATGAAGTTCTTTTTGTATATCTTATTAATGTTTCTTTTGTTCTTGTACCCCGCCCGTTCTGCAACTCTTCTTGCTGCCCTTCCTGTAAACCCCGAGAATGTAACAGTTGCACAACTTGCCAATCGGAATGCAGGAGAAGTGGACTCAGTCCAAATTAGGCAAAACTTCAAGTACCCCTGCATAAAGCAGACCTCCTGATCCTGCCCCACTGACCAATTGATGGGGGCAACGAAACGTCCCCCTGCCCACTTGCTTTCGGACCCTATCAGCCTTTTGTTCAACCCAAGCCTCCTCTTACTCTCTCTCCGTGCTGCGCCGGTGGAATGTTTGGAGACGGGAAG
The DNA here is from genome assembly GCA_025583905.1 of Ia io. NCBI lineage: Eukaryota > Metazoa > Chordata > Mammalia > Chiroptera > Vespertilionidae > Ia > Ia io. Next base: position 15,598 of record JAJQQW010000140.1, on the reverse strand, counting down.
TTCATGCTAGCACGAATTAAAGGTTCTTTTGCTTTTGCATGGGGGCTCGGTCTGCTCCATGGTGGTCTCTGGGGATCATGAAAATCTGGGCCCTAACAAGTTTTCTAAGTTTTCTCCATGTAATTTCATGTCATTATGTCAAACAATTTTTATGCACCTCCTTGTGCTTCAATGTCAGGTGTAATGTCCTGTCTTTCATTTATTACTACTTTTATCTTCTTTTCCAATTTGGATGCCTTTCATTTTCCTTCTTCTTGTCAGCATCACTATGGCTAGCACTTCCAAATACTATGTCAAACAGGTGTGGTGAATAGTGGGCCTTTCCTGTCTTGTTCCTGTTTTTAGGGGAAATGGGTTTAGTTTTGGACCATGAAGTATAATGTTGGCTGTAGGTTTCTTATATAACGCTTTTATTTATGTTGAGGTATGATCCTGTACTCCACTTTGCTGTGAGTTTTTTATCCAAGAAGGGTGTTGGATTTTGGTCAAATGCTCTTTCTGCATCAGTTGATATGATTATATAATTTTTGTCTTTTAAAGTGTTTATGTGATGTATCATGTTTATGGATTAGTGGATATTGTATACATCATCTTGCATCCCCAGAATAAATCTCACTTGGTCATAGGTGTTACTGATCTTTCTAATGTAATTCTGGGTCCGATTTTGTAGAATTTTGTTGAGGATTTTAGCATTCTAGGGGACTACTGTGAAATACCAGTGGGAGCGGCTGCTCGTGCAGCGAGGACACCTTGTGGAGCAGGGATTGCTTCAGTGGGGCTTTGGTGCTCGTGAGTCTGTCTTGAGTTGTGTTGCTTATGGATGTAACGGTTGTAAAGCTGGTATGGATATGACACTGCACTGGGTTACGTGGCTCTTGGGTCTTAGGGAGGTGTAAAGTCAGCCACTGACTAGGGCCACCGCAGCAGGATCTACAGAGAAATCTGCAGAATCTCTCTTTGTATTGGGTTTGGAAGGGCCCCGACAAGGTCCAGCTGTGAAGCAAGGACGGCTAGTGCTGGTGCAGGTCTTGGGCTTTATTGTTGTTTTGGAACTTTCCTGACCCAACCTGCAACTAACTCTGTTTGACAGATTTTTAGATGAGCAAGGACAGGCCATTCGTATACAAAAAGCTGCAGCGACACAGTTGGGTGGCTTGTAAAGTGGGTTTGGTGTGTAATCAGGGGAAACACCAGGGCGACGCAAACCCAGAATGGCTGCCAGTCAGCCTGGGACCAGAATGTCCAGCATAGGTGTAATGACTGCTGTGACCACCTCCATCGTGGTAGAAAGCAGCCGCTCAAGTGACCCATCCCCGATTGCCAGTCATTTTTTTTCATAATTGTCTGGGTCCCCGCCTCCTCCCCTTCGAGGTAGTGTCCAGCGTTGTACAGTGTAATTCAGAGGAAGCGGGAGCTTGTAATTCAGTTTGTGGTGCTGGATTGTAAGAGGGGCTACTGGGGTCGCCCTGCAGCTTCTCTGTGTCACTGAGCCCAATTATGCACTTGGTTTTTACAGCCGTAGTTCTCTTATGCCGTAGGGTCTTTCCCAGCTCTGGGACCCTGGGCTGGGCAATCTTCTGTGGGATTGGGACCCTTGTTCCTCACAGGTGACTCTGCGAGGTACGCCTCGCCCCTCCAATTAAAAAACGTGGCCCACATGGGTACAGGACCTGCACTTCTGTGCTCCTCCGCACTCCTACCAGTCTCTAGTGTGCTGTCTTCTTTACTTTCATGGTTTATAACACTCTTTTCAGCCAGTTTCACCGAGGTTCTGGTGATGGGTTGTTCTGTATTTTAGTTTTAATAATTTGATGGGGTTGTGGGGAGGCAGCTGCGTCTACAGGGTATTTGCTATACCGCCATTTTGAATGTCCTCTTCCGTAACTTTTCTGAAAGAGGTTCATTCCTTATTCTTCTTTTATCTTCACCGAAGATGGTGAGAATATTTTTTCCCATGATTTTTTTTTTCTTAGGGAGAGAGAGGAGAGATGAGAGGAAAGAGAGAGAGAGACACATCATTTAGTTTGCCTCCCTCTCTGTGCTACCATAAGAGGGGGGGACTAGACCTGAAAATACATAGTCCTGCACCATTTATAGGAATCGAACCCCGTGACCTTCCAGTGTACAGGCAGGCCACTTCAGCTACTGAGGACATGGGCAGGGTTAAAATTATTTATTCTTTAAATTCTTTATTTTTAAAATATATATTTTTTCTTGATTTCGAGAGGAAGAGAAGGAGAGAGAATAGAAAGAAACATGAATAGTAAAAGAGAGTCATTGATCAGCTACTCCTGTATGCCCCCCACTGGAGAGAGAACCCAAACAACTGTGCATGTGCCTGACTAGGAATGGAATTGTTAATGTCCTAGGTTATGGGCCATGCTCAATCACTGACTGTACTGCGCAGCCTTTATTATTGATTTTAGAGACAGGAGGGGAGACAGAGAAAGAGAGGGAAACATTGATTGTGTGTGTTTTACCCATCTATGCATTCATTGATTCTCCTACATGAACTGCCCCTGATGGGGGATGGAACCCAACAACTATGGTGCATCGGGACCACCATACTCAACAAACTGAGCCCTGGACAGGGCTCTGTACATTCTGTTTATAAATTCTGAAGCTCAAATTAGGATGTTGACAAATTTCTCTATGGCCAGGGTCATTTCCATTACAACATTAAAATCGATTATGATGTTTTGCTGGCTCATAATGTGGAGGTGCATTTGTTTCTAACTGTTCATTTCTTTTTTCCTTTCTTTGAAGGTTGTTTTTATGTTTGTTTTTTGGCCCTTTAGGGGCTAGCTCCAGGTTTGCCAACTTTTGTGTTGGCTTTTTTTGGTGTTAAACCTACTCCATCAGGTAATCTTTTATTTTATTTTATCTCCCTTTTATATGATGCTTGTTCAATATATTGATGTTTCCTTCCTTTGAAAAATCTTGGGGTTTAACATTTTGTTGTGTTTAATAGAGCTTCCTGAGATGGTAGGTTAGGTTTTTTGAGGTCGTGTTTTCCTAATGCCATTTAAACCGCTATGAAAAGTCCTCTTAGAATGGCATTTCTGAATTTTGTAAATGAATTATTGGTAAGCTCTGCGTCTTTTTATTTACTTTGTCATCTAAAATTTTTGGAGTTTTATTTTGTGTTTGGGGTACTTGACACACTACATTATATATATATATCTATATATATAGTTTATATATATATATTAACACATGTGATTTCAGAGAGGAGGAAGGGAGTGAGAGAGAGATAGAAAAATCAATGATGATAGAGAAATCATGGATCTGGCATGCTTCTTGCAAGGTCCGCCCCCCCTACCACCCCACCCCGGGATCGCGTCGTCCAAACCTGGGCATGTGCCCTTGAATCTGGGTGGGAAAGAAACCTGGGACCTTTTAGTAGTTGCAGTCTGATGCTCTATCCACTGAGCCAAAAAGTTAGGCTATGGTTTAACTTGAAGTTCTTATTTCTTTGTTTAATACTTGGTTTAAGTAAGGACGGCAAGAGAGAGAGAGAAGAGAGAGAGAGATGAGAGAGAATGAGAGGAGAGAGCGAGAGAGAAGTGAGGGAACACATCAGTGTGAGGGGGGAAAACATCAATCAGTGCCTTCTGCACACAAACTAACTGGAAATGGAACCCGCCATACTGATTGTGCCTCCTGCCTGGAAAATGAATCTAGATGCTTTGTTATACAGGACGATGCTCCAACCAATGAGCAATACTGGCAAGGCAGTCTGTGGCTTTAAACACAATGATTTCCAGTATTTTTTGAAGAAGCCTCTATGGCCAATGATAGCAGAAGCACAGAGGTGCTGGAGGACCCTTGTTTTTGACTGTGGGTGTCTTCAGCGTATGTTTGTTCACCCAATCTTTCCAGTCATCCTTTCTGTACAGTTCTCTTTATTTGTGTCTGTAATATGTTTGTCTCCATGGTACCTGATTCCCATTTCCTGTGGGCTTCTTTGTTATGCATAGCTGTCTACCTTATATGGGATGGGGGGAGATGTCCATATTTCTGCACCTGCCAAATTTTCTGATTGTGGCATACATAGGTCTTTTGCTGTGATTCTATTTGTCCATTTGATAGTATCTTCCACAGCGTTGCCATCCATCTTTTCTGTTTTTCTTTGAGTCGCTTCGCCTAATTTATCCTGGACGCATGCAATGGCTCAAATGGGCTTTAAGGGGAAGAATCATTTGTGCATACAGAAACGAAATGTGATTTATGACTGACACGATGGACACATAGGAGGTGTTGCTTGCTCTGGTGAAGGGTCGTTGGGTTCAGAAGTTTTCACGCCTGACCTGTGTACATTCGATACTAGAAACTCATTTTATTATTCGTGTTTTTTTTACTGTTGCCAGTCCTTACCATGGGATCCTTACCCTTGTTTTGGGTTATCAAAGAAGGACTTTGCCTACCGAAACACATCAATGGTTGAACTCGTAATCATTTTCTACTCGATTTCCAGGCCTGGGATAACCTTAACTCTCTGGACTTTGCCTCCTTTGCCTCTTTCACAGGGTCTCTACTTTATGGCACAAACAATCGTTGGCCAAACCGTGCCTAGCTGACCACATTGGAGTGTGACAAGTATTATTATATTGACGTTGATACTCGTGTGCTGCCTAATACCAATTAATGTTTAGTGTTATGAGCACTGCTTCAAATGATTTTATCTGGACTCACATGGCCAGCAGGTAAGGTCCTCAAACAAAGCCTTAGTGCAGGAACAGAGTAGAGGGCATTTCTTCTCCTCTTTGTTTCATTGTCCTGTGCTTTTGTCTTCCAGTGGTGAGGTACATTTTCCATTGTTGATGACCCCGTTTCTGTACTTTAAGCGCGATTTCCTCAGAGTCATACTTCCTTGTCTAGAAAAATCGCTCTATCGTCAACACTGATCCATATTTATGGCTAAAGATACCTGGATTTCATAAGTGGTCAACACGTACTTTCGCAAGATTTTCCTTTTACCACAGGTCAGGTTGCTGCTGCTGTGGAGCAGAGTGAAAGACGTCAGAGACCCGATGAACATCGAGGTTTCCTGTAAGAGTGTCAACCAGGCAAGGAATCCCAAGTCAGCCCGGTGTTTTCCACAGAACGAGCCACCTCTGTGAGAGTTGTTGGCTCGTTCTTGTAGAAAACATTTTTACCCTTGACTGGTCTGCTTGAACAGCACCACATGGACAATACTGTTGAGGTGTGGGCATGTGCAAAAAACGTTTGATGCCTGTGTAAAAAACCACCAACAGCACGTGAGAGTCAATTTCAATAACCACGGTGTGGACAGGGATTCCATTTGCAAACAGCTGGCAATTATCAATGTATCTCACAGACATCATTTGTTCACATGTGGGGAGGTTGGGATGGTGTCTTTAATGGTGGTCAGGACATCTCCACCTAAAAAGTGGTAACTCAGAACCACTACAGTCCAAACGCTGCAATTTTGACGTGTGGGATGACGTTTTCAAAGGCGAAAAAAATGATTACATAGCCCAAGAATGTACCGAAAGACATTAGTTTTCCCCACATGTTTATTTTGGATAAAGGTTTGAGTGTCTAACTGTTGGAAGGTCAGTGTTTTGATAGCTGTGAATGGTGGGAAAATGTTTTACCAATTGTTCTAGCCTTTCATTATCAACAGCAAGGTCACAATGGGGAGAAAAGGCCTTCTCAGTGTAGTGAATTTGGGGAAAGCTTTTTAGCGAGCAGTTAGTAACAGCCTAGGTAATCACAAAGCTTTTGCACACTGGAAGAAAGGCCTTTATGAGGTCCAGTGAATGTGGAAAAAACTTTTAAACCGGTAGCAGTGTGGTTCCCCTCCATTATGAGCATAGAGTTCAAATCACAGGAAGAAAGGCCTCCTGAGTACAATGAGTGTGGGAAAAATCTTTTACCCAGTAACAGTATTCATCATTGTCATCGGAGAGTTTTCCCACACTGGAGAAAAAGCCTTATAAATGTAGTGAATGTGGGGGAAAAGCTTACATCACTAGCAGTCATCTTATTATTGTCATCCCCATCAGAGACTTCATACAGGGAAAAAAAACCTTATCAAATGCCAGTGAATGTGGAAAATGTTTTTTTACCTCTCTAAAACGCATCCTTCCATCAACATCAGGGAGTTGCATATTCATATGGAGGAAAAAAGCCTTATAAATGTAGTGAAATGTGGGAAAAGCTTTACAGCCACTAGCAGTAATTTTTTGTCATCATCCCAGAGTTCATACGGGAGAAAAAAAGCCCTTATAAATGTAGTGAATGTGGGAAATCTTTTTACCCCCCAGAATACTAGCCCCCTTCGTAGTCCCATCAGAGAGTTATCATACCCAGGAGAGAAAGCCTTATAAAATGCAGTGGAAATTGTGGAAAAATCTTTTACTCCAGAAGAGCACTACCCTTTCATTATCATCAGAGAATTCACACTGGAAAGAAAAAAACCTTTTCAATTGCAGTGAATGTGGGGGGAAAAAATCCTTTACCTATCCGCATTGGCCCTTATCGTAAATTCCATAAACATCACACACTTCCATACAGGGGGAAACGCCTTATAAAATTCAGTGAAATGTGGAAAAAATCTTTTAAAAGGGTGTGCAAATGCTCCCCCATCCCCAATATCATCAGAGAGTTCACAATGGAGAAAAAAGCCCTATCACTGCAGTGAATGTGGAAAATGTTTTTTACATGTTAGCAGTGGTCTCCCACCAATTCCCCCATCATCAGAGAGTTTAACCACTGGAGTGGAAAAAGCCTTATCAATGCAGTGAATGTGGGAAATCTTTTTAAACCCATGGCCAACTGCCCCCCTTCGTAAAAACATCAGAGACTTTCATACAGGGGAAAAAAACATGGAGACAAAGGCTGTCTTTAGTCCAGAGATGTGGCTTTTTTTTTTTTTGGGTTTGGGGTGTGAAAGTTCTTCATTGTTTTTTTTGTTACATTTTCCTGTCATTGAAGATTGATGATAAGACTCTCCCTTCCCCAGAGGGCATAAGTTAGGGGGATTGAAATATATAAGGAGTTACCAAACCTGTTTTCTTCCAGAAAATAGCTTGAAAATAAACTTATATTTGTTTTTCTTTTTTCTCTCTTGGACCCATTGATAAAAAACTGCAATGAGTAAAATTAACATGTGTTTGACTATAGTGTTTTTTCATAAAAAATCTTGACGTGTGCATGAAAACTGAAGCCCATCATTACAAATTCCATAAAATGCTGACCATATCTGTCCCCCTGTCTGCGTAATTGGTTCATGGGGACCTCTTTTAATCTGTCCCTGTTTTCCTTCTTTCACAGATTTTTCCTAGTTTTTCCCATGGATTTTACATTCCATTTTCATAGAGAACTTTATTTTTTCTAAGTATTTTTGTGCTTTTAAATTTATGTTTCAGAAATACTTGGAGATTTAAGTTTTTACATTAATAATGCATCTTTATGGTGGGTGTTTGATGAATGACAAATATGTGATTACCTTAATCAATAAAGTAATTAAAAAATAAACAAATGCATCTTTTTTTTTCTGATAGATATTCTTTTAAAAAAAAATATATCTATACAAATGGTATTATTAATTGATTGTACAGAGCGGAACTAAGTGAGGTTTGTAGAGAGTTACAAACATCAATCAGCAGTCTCCTGCAACAACTTCTACTTGCAGTGTGCCCCACAACAACCAAGCTACAGTGCCCTTGACCAAGAATTGAATTACCTGGGACACTTTAGTCTGCAGACAGTCCATCTCCTCAGGTATCCCACACTGAGCCAAAACCAGTAAGGGCTCTGACACATATTTCTTTTCTCATTGATATATCACCGTCAATGTGTCCATTTTAATAAATATTTGGTTATTCCTACCAAAGGGTGGCACAAATTCTTCTGTATAATTCCTTGTCCTACCTAATAATAGACAAAAACAACATGTAAAATTGACCATACCTTCACTATGCCCATAAGCCCAATCAGAGTGAGTATGCAAATTTGAAAAAGGCAAGCAAGGCAAGGCAAAAGGCAAGGCAAAGGCCAAGGCCAAAGCCAAGGCCCCAAAAGCCAAGGCCAAGGCCCAACACGCCCAAGGGCCAAGGGCAGGGCCAAGGCAAAAGACAAAGGCAAAGGCTTATCCTGGCCCGAAAGCCAATACTCTAACCCTAACACCAGCACTAACCTCGATGAAATGGATCATCACTCCCAGCAGGTCCCCAGGCCAAAATCATTATCACCTGGGATCACTTGAGCCTGCCCACGTGGCCCCCCGTCCCCCCTTGGTGACATCATCACTTCTGGTTTCATGGCCTAACCAGGCTTCTTTCAAAAAACGCCAAACTCATTGTCCCTGAATTATAAATGTAAACCAGTAATCCAACTCCAACTCGGTTCTATGTTCTTTGAACATGATTTCCTTGTCATGAAAAAATGTGTTACAGATATTAAGGCCCTTTATTCACGTATTTCCTAGTGTTTGAAGCACTTTCTTAGATATTAACCTAGGTTTATCAATTGTGAATTTCCCGAGTTGGAGTCACTTTCTTCCAGTGTCTCAAGCTCCTTCATTGTGGGAATTCCAATTTGGTTCAACAGCGTTTTTTTGTACAAATACACCAGCACTTTAGCCATTATTACCACTTGAGAGACTAAAACCTTACCTTTCACAGCACTTTGGATAAAAATTCTCAGTATTTCAACATTCAGTAGAGATGTTCCGGTTCTAAAACGTATTCCAAGAGTTCTAGAGACACTCTGACACAAACCCCCTGGTCTGTTGTTTTTGAGCTCTGAGAGTTTTCATTTTACCACCACGGCATCAAAACGGCTTTTTAAAGGCACATTAAAAACACCACTTTGGAAACACTAGCCTAACTAACATTTTGATTTCATAGTGTTCCCAATACTTTCATACTATTCTATAGCTCTAGGAAAAAGAATTATTCAGTGTTTCACCACTCCTTTAAAACGAAAAACGCCAAACTCCTTTTGACGGGAAAAAATAAATGTAAACAGTGTCACACTCGGTTCTCAGCTTGTTTGAACGAGATTTCCCAGTGAGAAAAATTGTGCTCTTCAGATATTCAGTATATTGGAATATGTATTGCTAGTGTGTGAAGCACATTTCTAAATATTTCCCTAGTCTGGAGTTGTAAATTCTCAGTGCTACACTCCAATTTGTGCAGTGATTGAAGCTCATTCATTGTGAATAACCAATGTTACTACACCGTGACCCTAACCATGACCCTAACCCTCTAAACCCTAACCCTAAAAACTAGCCCTAACCTGAGCCTGAAACCCTAGCTAGCCCGAACCCTTATCCTAACCCTAATCCTAGCCTGAACGCCAATTCTCTAACCCTAACACCAGCACTAAACTCGATGACGTCATCACTCCCAGCAAGTACCCTGGCCAAATCATTATCACCTGGGATGACTTGAGCCTGCCCACGTGACCCCTCCCCCTTGGTGACGTCATTGCTTCCGGTTTTCCATGGCCTAACCAGGCTTCTTTCAAAAAAACGCCTACTCATTGTCCATGAATTATAAATGTAACCAGTATCTAACTCGGTTCTATGTTCTTTGAACATGATTTCTTTGTCATGAAAAAAAAATGTGTTACAGATATTAAGGCCCCTTTGTTCACGTATTCCTAGTGTTTGAAAACATTTTCTTAGATATTAACCTTGGTTATCATTGTGAATTTCCAGAGTTGGAGTCACTTTCTTCCAGTGACTCAAGCTCCTTCATTGTGGAATCCAATTTGGTTCAACAACGTTTTGTTCAAATACACCAGCACTTTAACCATTATTACCCACTTGAAAGACTATCCTACCTTTCAAAAAGCGCTTTGGTTACAAATTCTCAGTATTTCAACATTCAGTACAGATGTTCCGGTTCTAAAATCGTATTCCACAAGTTCTAGAGACACTCTGACACAACGCCCTCGTCTGCTGTTTTGAGCTCAGAGTTTTCATTTTTACACGGGTTTCAAACCAGCTTTTTAAAGGCACATTAAAACACCTCTTGAAACACTAGCCTAACGAACATTTTGATTTCATTGTGTTCCCAACACTTCCATACTATTCTATAGCTCTAGGAAAATGAAGTTTTCAGTGTTTCACACCAACTCCTTTTCCCGAAAACGCCAAATCCTATTGATGGGAAAAATAAATGGAAACGGTGTCACACTCAGTTCTCAGCTGTTTGAAAAAGATTTCGCAGTGACAAAATTGTGCTGTTCAGATATTCAGTGTATTGGAATATGTATTCCTAGTGTGTCAAGCACATTTCTAAATATTTCCCTAGTCAGGAGTTGTAAATTCTCAGTGCTACACTCCAATTTGTCCAGTAATTGAAGCTCATTCATTGTAAATACCCAATGTTACTACACCGTGACCCTAACCCTGTCTCTAACCCTCTAATCCTAACCCTAAACCTAGCCCTAACCTGAGCCTGAACCCTAGCTAGCCCGAACAATTATCCTAACCCTAACCGCAACCCGAACTCCAATTCTCTAACCTTAACACCAGAACTAACCTCGATGAAATCATCACTCCTAGCAGGTCCCCTGGCCAAATCATTATCACCAGGGATCACTAGGGTATCCCGACGTGGCCCCTCCCCCTTGGTGACGTCATCACTTCCGGTTTAATGGCCTAACCAGCCTTGATCAGAAACGACAACTCATTGTCCCTGAATTATAAATGTAACCAGGAGCAAACTAGGTTCTATCTTCTTTGAACACGATTTCCATGTCATGAAACAATGCGTTACAGATATTAAGGGCCTTTTTTGACGTATCCCTAGTGTTTGAGGCACTTTCTTAGATATTAACCTAGGTTATCATTGTGAATTGGCCGAGTTGGAGTCACTTTCTTCCAGAGCCTCAGGCTACTTCATTGTGAATTCCAATTTGGTTAGTGTTTTTACAAATATACCAGAACTTTAACCGTTATTACCACTTGAAAGTCTATGCTACCTTTCACAGCGCTTTGGATACAAATTCTCAGTATTTCAAAATTCAGTAGAGATGTTCCGGTGATAAAACGTATTCCAAGAGTTCAAGAGCCACTCTGACACACCCTGCTGGTCTGTTGTTTTGACCTCTGAGAGTTTTTATTTTAACACGGGTGTCATACCGGCAATGTAAATGCACATTAAAACACTACTTGGAACAATAGCCTAACTGACATTTTGATTTCAGATGGTTCTCAATACTTCCATACTGTTCTACAGCTCTGGGAAAATGAATGTTTCAGTGTTTCACCAACTCATTTCCCCAAAACGCCAACTCCTTTTGACGGGAAAAATAAATGTTAACAGTGTCACACTCAGTTCTCAGCTGTTTGAACAAGATTTCGCAGTGACAAAATTGTGCTGTTCAGATATTCAGTGTATTGGAATATGTATTCCTAGTGTGTCAAGCACATTTCTAAATATTTCCCTAGTCTGGAGTTGTAAATTCTGAGTGCTACACTCCCATTTGTCCAGTGATTGCAGCTCATGCATTGTGAATACCCAATGTTACTACACCGTGACCCTAACCCTGTCCCTAACCCTCTAATCCTAACCCGAAACCTAGCCCTAACCTGAGCCTGAACCCTAGCTAGCCGAACCGTTATCCTAACGGTAACCCTAGCCCAAAACCCAATTCTCTAACCCTAACACCAGAAGTAAACTCGATGACATCATCACTCCTAGCAATACCCCGGGCCCAATCATTATCACCTGGGATCAGTAGGGCCTCCCTACGTGGCCCCTACCCCTTGGTGACGTAATCACTTCCGACTTAATGACCTAACCAACTTTCTATCAAAAACGACAACTCATTGTCCCTGAATTATGAATGTAACCAGTAGCAAACTCGCTTCTATCTTCTTTGAACACGATTTCCAGGTCATGAAACAATGCGTTACAGATATTAAGGGCCTATAATCACGTATTCCTAGCGTTTGAAGTACTTTCTTATATATTCACCTAGGTTATCATTGTGAATTTCCCGAGTTGGAGTCACTTTCTTCCAGAGCCTCAAGCTCCTTCATTGTGAATTCCAATTTGGTTAAACAGCGTTTTTTACAAATATACCAGCCCTTTAAATGTTATTACCACTTGAAAGTCTATCCTACCTTTCACAGCTCTTTGGATACAAATTCTCAGTATTTCAAAATTCAGTAGAGATGTTCCGGTGGTAAAACGTATTCCAAGAGTTCAAGAGCCACTCTGACACACCCTGCTGGTCTGTTGTTTTGAGCTCTGAGAGTTTTTATTTTAACACGGGTGTCATACCGGCATTGTAAATGCACATTAAAATACTACTTGGAACACTAGCCTAACTGACATTTTGATTTCCTATTGTTCTCAATACTTTCATCCTGTTATACAGCTCTAGGAATATGAATTTTTCAGTGTTTCACCAACTCATTTTCCCGAAAACGCCAACTCCTTTTGACGGGAAAAATAAATGTTAACAGTGTCACACTCGGTTCTCAGCTGTTTGAACAAGATTTCGCAGTGAGAAATTTGTGACGTTCAGATATTCAGTCTATTGGAATATGTATTCCTAGTGTGTGAAGCACATTACTAAATATTTCCCTAGTCTGGAGATGTAAATTCTCAGTGCTACACTCCAATTTCTCCAGTGATTGAAGCTCATGCATTATGAAAACCCAATATTACTACACCCTGGCCCTAACCCTGTCCCTAACCCTCTAATCCTAACCCTAAACCTAGCCCTAACCTGAGCCTGAACCCTACCTAGCCAGAACCCTTATACTAACCCTAACCCTAGCCCCAAGCCCAATTCTCTAACCCTGACACCAAAACTAACCTCGATGACATCATTACTCCTAGCATGTTCCCGGGACCAATCATTATCACCTGGGATCACTTGGGCCTCCCTAGGTGGCCCCTCCCCCTTGGTGTCGTCATCACTTCCGGTTAAATGGCCTAACCAGCCTTATATCAAAAACGACAACTCATTGTCCCTGAATTTATAAATGTAACCCGTAGCAAACTCACTTCTGTCTTCTTTGAACACGATTTCCAAGTCATAAAACAATGCGCTACAGATATTAAGGGCCTTTTTTGATGTATCCCTAGTGTTTGAGGCACTTTTTAGATATTAACCTACGTTATCATTGTGAATTTCCCGAGTTGGAGTCTCGTTCTTCCAGAGCCTCAAGCTCATTCATTGTGAATTCCAATTTGGTTAAACAGCGTTTTTTACAAATATACCATCTCTTTAAACGTTATTACCACTTGAAAGTCTATCCTACCTTTCACAGCGCTTTGGATACAAATTCTCAGTATTTCAAAATTCAGTAGAGATCTTCTTGTGGTAAAATGTATTCCAAGAGTTCAAGAGCCACTCTGACACATCCCGCTGGTCTGTTGTTTTGAGCTCTGAGAGTTTTTATTTTAACACGGATGTCATACCGGCATTGTAAATGCACATTAAAACACTACTTGGAACACTAGCCTAACTGACATTTTGATTTCATATTGTTCTCAATACTTTCATACTGTTCTATAGCTCTGGGAAAATGAATTTTTCAGTGTTTCACCAACTCCTTTTCCCGAAAACGCCAAATCCTATTGATGGGAAAAATAAATGTTAACAGTGTCACACTCAGTTCTCAGCTGTTTGAAAAAGATTTCGCAGTGACAAAATTGTGCTGTTCAGATATTCAGTGTATTGGAATATGTATTCCTAGTGTGTCAAGCACATTTCTAAATATTTCCCAAGTCTGGAGATGTGAATTCTCAGTGCTACACTCCAATTTATCCAGTGATTGAAGCTCATTCATTGTGAATACCCAATATTACTACACCGTGACCCTAACCCTGTCTCTAACCCTCTAATCCTAACCCTAAACCTAGCCCTAACCTGAGCCTGAACCCTAGCTAGCCCGAACACTTATCCTAACCCTAACCGCAACCCGAACTCCAATTCTCTAACCTTAACACCAGAACTAACCTCGATGAAATCATCACTCCTAGCAGGTCCCCTGGCCAAATCATTATCACCAGGGATCACTAGGGCCTCCCTACGTGGCCCCTCCCCCTTGGTTATGTCATCACTTCCAGTTTGGCCTAACCAGCCTTGATCAGAAACGACAACTCATTGTCCCTGAATTATAAATGTAACCAGGAGCAAACTAGGTTCTATCTTCTTTGAACACGTTTTCCATATCATGAAACAATGCGTTACAGATATTAAGGGCCTTTTTTCACGTATCCCTAGTGTTTGAGGCACTTTCTTAGATATTAACCTAGGTTATCATTGTGAATTGGCGGAGTTGGAGTCACTTTCTTCCAGAGCCTCAGGCTACTTCATTGTGAATTCCAATTTGGTTGAACAGCGTTTTTTACAAATATACCAGAACTTTAACCGTTATTACCACTTGAAAGTCTATGCTACCTTTCACAGCGCTTTGGATACAAATTCTCAGTATTTCAAAATTCAGTAGAGATGTTCCGGTGGTAAAACGTATTCCAAGAGTTCAAGAGCCACTCTGACACACCCTGCTGGTCTGTTGTTTTGACCTCTGAGAGTTTTTATTTTAACACGGGTGTCATACCGGCAATGTAAATGCACATTAAAACACTACTTGGAACAATAGCCTAACTGACATTTTGATTTCATATGGTTCTCAATACTTCCATACTGTTCTACAGCTCTGGGAAAATGAATTTTTCAGTGTTTCACCAACTCATTTCCCCAAAACGCCAACTCCTTTTGACGGGAAAAATAAATGTTAACAGTGTCACACTCGGTTCTCAGCTGTTTGAACAAGATTTCGCAGTGACAAAATTGTGCTGTTCAGATATTCAGTGTATTGGAATATGTATTCCTAGTGTGTCAAGCACATTTCTAAATATTTCCCTAGTCTGGAGTTGTAAATTCTGAGTGCTACACTCCCATTTGTCCAGTGATTGCAGCTCATGCATTGTGAATACCCAATATTACTACACCGTGACCCTAACCCTGTCCCTAACCCTCTAATCCTAACCCGAAACCTAGCCCTAACCTGAGCCTAAACCCTAGCTAGCCGAACCGTTATCCTAACGGTAACCCTAGCCCAAAACCCAATTCTCTAACCCTAACACCAGAAGTAAACTCGATGACATCATCACTCCTAGCAATACCCCGGGCCCAATAATTATCACCTGGGATCAGTAGGGCCTCCCTACGTGGCCCCTACCCCTTGGTGACGTAATCACTTCCGACTTAATGACCTAACCAACTTTCTATCAAAAACGACAACTCATTGTCCCTGAATTATGAATGTAACCAGTAGCAAACTCGCTTCTATCTTCTTTGAACACGATTTCCAGGTCATGAAACAATGCGCTACAGATATTAAGGGCCTTTTTTGATGTATCCCTAGTGTTTGAGGCACTTTTTACATATTAACTTAGGTTATCATCGTGAATTTCATGAGTTGGAGTCTCTTTCTTCCAGAGCCTCAAGCTCATACATTGTGAATTCCAATTTGGTTAAACAGCGATTTTTACAAATATACCAGCTATTTAAACATTATTACCACTTGTAAGTCTATCCTACCTTTCACAGAGCTTTGCATACAAATTCTCAGTATTTCAAAATTTCA